>APFE030291114.1:10914-55173 GCA_000404065.3 Pinus taeda | reverse complement strand
AAATTCCTTGTTTCACACATCGGGGCAAGTTTCACTCAAATGATGTTTCAGAGCAGTCTGAGATGAATTTTGGAAAACTGAGAGAGGTTTTTGTCCACAACATGCCAAAGAAGAAAAACCTCCTTCACTTTTTACACAGGTGTCATGGTTTGAGAGAAATGTCAAGAATACCGTTGCCTCAGGAGAATCAAAGGCACCTCTGAAGCGACCCTGGGAAAATCAAGTTTTCTCCTAGATTGGTTGGCCAAATGATTTTATTGATGGGTAAAATGATAAAAAGACACAAATAGATTCCAATGAGCTATCATGATCTCAATTTGGGGTTGGGGAAGGCATTCAAAAGTTGACTGCAGCAACACTCTTCCTTGAGGCAGCCTCATTTGGCACGTTTTGACCAGTCTTGGGATATTTTGACTTTTGACAGGGCCAATGAACTCCAAATTGAAAATTTCCAGTTGGGTTGGAAATTTGACTCAAGGACCTTTCCAATGAGCTATCCTGCACCCGATTCCAACACCGGGAAGGCCTCCAAATGCCTCCTGCAAAAGGTGAGACCCGTCAAGCAGGTGAGACCCGTCAGGGTACCTCAGCTAGTGTAAATTTTGTATGGGCGCGACCCGTCAGGCAAGTGAGACCTGTTGGGCAGTGAAAGCGACCCATCAACATACCATCTACACAGAAATTTGCCAATAAGCTACTAAATCACTCCGGATTGCTTCAAGGTTGCAGGTAGGCCTCCCATCATTCAAATACATTGTTTGCCAATGCTTGAAAAGCATGAGAATGTATTTTAAAGTCATCATTTTGAAATAATGAGTCCAATGTATATTTTCTTAAGAAGGTCAAAATGCAAGTAGAGATTCGGTTTTGTTTTGCTGCTCTCAAGGTTATCCCTTTCACATCCTAAGATTGTTCATGAGGAGGGAAGACCATCACAGCAGCATGATATCCCTGAGGCTAGACATGTCAGTTCTCCTCCATTGGTCACTTATCAGAGAGGCCACAGGGCCTTATTTGCAGCAGCTAGGCGAGTATGTTCTCCACATCAGGTGGAAGGGGTCTTGCCTTCTTCATCAGTTCAGCGAGTGTTATCTCCACACCAGGTGGAAGGGGCCTCGCCTTCTTCAGCAGCACAGGCAACACAGAGGGGCAAGCAGCCCATGATCGAGGAGGGAATGACCGGTGATCCCGACATTGATATCATTGATCTTGATACCCGCTCTCCTACCACGGAGCTTCATGAGGTCATTCAGCAAAAGGAGGCCGAGAACCGCTTGTTGCAGCAGAAGTTAGAGATAGTACAATGCACAATCTCATATCTAGAGCAGCGCAACAACCAGTTGGAGGATGAGCAAGTTCTTGATGAGTTGTGGAGGATTCGTAGTGACTGCATCTTGAATAGAAGAAGACCCGGTGATCTATTCCCCGCTGGGCGAGAGTCCATGCTTATCCAGCTCAATGCTCACTTGGAGAGGCTGTTGGCTAAGGCCAACCAAGATAAGAAATTGTTGAGAAACATGAAGAACCATTATTGGGTGAGAATGCACGTGTGCAAGGCAAAAATGAAGATGTTCAAAAGGCGGTTGGCTAAGGCACTAAAATGGAGAAAGAGGCCCAATCCACTCCATATCTTTGCCGAGGCTTCACTCAAGGATCAAGGCACTAAATAGCCTAGCCACAGCACAAATCCCAAGAAATTTTGAGCATTTTGGGTAAATTTTGAATTTTTCAGGCAATTTACAGGTTTCCTCCATTAACGGGTCTCACCCCCAGTGAGACCCTTTGTCCCGGCAACTCCATTTTACAAAAACTCAGCATTTCTGGATTTGTCATGAAAAGTTACACTTGCTCATCCATTACTAAGAAATTTCATCAAGTTTTGGGCCTCAAGAAAGTCAAAAAACATGCAAAAAATGACTTTCTGCCACTTTTTTGACACACAGAAAGCAGTCTTTGGAGACTGAAATTTTGGAGGGGAAAATGACCACCAAATTCAAAAATTCTAGTTTGGTTGGAAAGTAGACATCCATACCTTTCCAACAAGCCCACTTTTGCCTCATTTTGACACCTGGAAGTGCCCCAAAAGTGGTCCCAAAGACAATCGACCCGTCAGGCAGAGGTATGAGACCCGTTGGGCAGTTTTCACAGGAAATTCATCTACAGCTCAGGAATTCGCCCAGCTTTGACCAGTTTTGACTTGAGATGGGATTTTTCACCCTCTTTGATGTAATTAATGTATTTTCATGTTGAAATGTCACTTATTTACCTTTTCTAGAAGATTCATGCATGAAATAGCAAACATTTAATGAATGGATTGGTTTCCTAGTTTATAGAGGCAAGTTGTTTTGACTGCCTAGTTTTTAGTGCTAAGTTTAGAAGTGGTTGAAACAGATCCTAGGATAGTGAGCTCGACCCATGGAGGCAGGGAAAGAGGTTAGATGATCTATATTATGTACTTTCTTGTTCATTTTCATGGTTGGACTCTTGAGGGAGAAGCTATCATTGTATTATTTCACTGTATCTCTGCAATTTTTGGCTAAGGAAGACCAGGGTTTTGCAGTCCTTTTTTGGATTCTTGTGGTTACATGTATTGATGGTGTGTTTCTCTATGTACCTGTAAGTGTGTTATGTGAATCATTTCCTTTCTTTTCCTTCTGCACATTAAGCAAACGAAGTGTTAAAGTAAGAATTCATGACTGTCATGCTCTGCTTTTAAGTTTGTTTAATTTCAATGTTTTCTATTGTTTAAGGAGAATTCAAAGTTATTGTTTGCTCTCCTTAACTCCTCACCTGTCATTCCTAATCATCAACCTCAATCAAAAGCATCAATACTGTCTCCTACCTCGCCCCAAAGAACCCCTGCAGAAACTGTGTCCAATCCCCGCACCCAAAATTGCCATCCCCTCAATTTGCCACCAAAACCCCTAAAAACCCCAAATCAACCTTTTTGATCAGTTTACTAGCCTAAAATCACTGTTACCCTATTGGTCATCTCATCCATTGAAGATTTTACTGAGATTGACCGGGGAGAGCCTTCTCCTGCCCCATAGGGCTAGCTACGAGGCTAAATGGTTTGATGTTGCCTTGAGGTTTGCCTTTTTCAGCCTGAGGTGAAATTTCAAGCGCTAACAGTAGGAACCTAAATTGATGGGATGTAGGTATAGGTGTCCAATGATTTGGTGTCCTCGGTCTTATTAGAAGTCAGACTGAGGGTAAGTATGTGGCCTTCTAGAAAATAAAAAGTAAGGCTGGATTCAAGCTCAGAAGAGAAGAACCCCATGAAGTCCACTCCTTAACTTCCTGACATGTTAATCATTTATTTGCATGAGGACATGCAAAAGGCCAGTTGGGGGTGATGTTGGGTATCACAAATTCCATAGTTCCTTCATCACATTTCTTCATTTTAATATTGCTTTCTTATATTTTTCTTATATTTATAATATATTAGTTTCTATAATATTTATTTTTGAAGAGATTAATTTACTTTTATTATTTCACCTTGCTGATAAACTAATTTAGTTATAAAAGTGTTATTTTCTTATGGTTGTATCCTTATTTGCAGGGAAAATTTTAAGGATGCAAATTTGTCTTAAAGATTAGAAACCTTGGCGAATCTTACTAATCCATAATATGCAAACTACAAAATGTTTGGTGATATCTTAGTAGAAATATTAAAACTTCTAATGATTTTATATAGTCTCTATAAAATTTTGATGATTTTTAAGGTTAAATAAAGGTTTCTTATAAAATGTGGGCGAATCATTTTTAGAAAAAATGGGAATTAGCAAATCATTTTTTTGGAAAAATCATGGAAAATTAGCCCATCTGTGAATATTAGCCCCTAAAATTTTCCATGCTTATTTGTGAATAGGGTTTTTGAGTCTACTAGAATTCATGGAAAAATGGGATAACACGATGTTGTCTTAGCTATCTCCAGAAAAAAGTGAGGTTGATTCTTATCTGGGCGAGACTGTTTGGGGCAAATCACTTGGTTCTTTCATCTCGACAATTCTAAGGCCATTGTAAATAAAAATGAGGATCTTGAGAATCTTTAGATTCTCAAGGATGCTTTTTGTTAAGAGATTTCTTTTTTTTAACATTTATGACAATTGTATAAATATGGGGACTTATGTCTCAAACGAGACCTCTTTGGATGTAATATTTTTGTACACATTCAAGAAACTTGCTAAAGCATTGTAATCATTCTTTTAGAATATAATGCAAGTTTTTTTTGTTGAGAGTTATTTTGTTATGATTTCTTCTTCGAGACAATATGATTCCAGTGATTTGGACCCACTCCTGGAAGAGGCGTTGTCTTCTCTTGAAAATTGACAGATATGGGATGATTTCCTTTGAATAAAATTTCATTTTTCACCTTTCTAAAGTGATTTTCTGAATATAGAGAGTCATGTCTATCTTTGCAACCATGAATTTCCAAAAATAGTAAATTACTTTCCATCAATTCATATTCATATATATATGACAGAAAATCACTTAACTTTTCCTTAATCATGTCAATTGATTAATTTTTAGATTAATCATCAATATTATTATTATTATTACTATTATCCTCTTTGTGATATTATTATATTATTATTAAAAATAAATTCAAGTCTCTCAATCATATCATATGTAAGTCCCCTCAATTAATTCATATGTTACTCTCTCTCTCTCTCTCTCTCTCTCTCTCTCTCTCTCTTAATGGATTCATTCCACTCTCTCTTCAATGCTCTTACGCACCTCTTACACTCTCTTACACAGTTTAATCACTCATCATAGAAGGATTCCTATTTCACCTCTTTAATGCATAAGTTACACTTCTCTCTTATATGCATAAGTTATAGTCCTTTCCTTTATGGCATAAATTGCACTCTTATTTTGGCATATATAACTCCCCCTCAAGTCATAGGAGTTACTCCCTAATGAATTCGACCTCCTTTATCTTCCTATATATTTGTGCCTCTCATCCTCACTTGAATTACTTGTGCTTTTGAGATGATAATTCAAACTTGAGAAAGAGAGAGTTGGAGAGTATGGAGGAAGTTTGAGAGAGAGAAAAAGTCCTGAAGAACAAGAGCAGAGATTGGAGAGCCAAAGTGATCCAGTGTTTGCATCAACTACTACTATTATAGAAATTCTTTATATTTTGGGTGAACTTCTTCATTCTCTCATTGTACTTTGTATCACTGCTAAATCATTGATTCCTATTAGAATAAGAATCTGGTTGGGTTTTTCCCTTGTCAGTTTTCCCCTTGACATTGACATAAATTCTCTGTGACTCATTTATTTCTTAGTTTTATTCTATTGTGCATATGGTTTATATGGTTTATGTTATATCTACAATTACTTAACTTATTTTGCAGCATAAATAAATTTTGGATTTAAGTGATTGTAACAACATAGAACATCGGAATTTCAACATGGTATCAGAGCTTTGGTCAAGACAAGATTAAGAAGACAAACTCCATTTCTATCTCTCTTTCCACTAGAATATCTCTTGTTGCATGCTCCATTTGTAACTCCTTTTCTTCTCAAATTTAGCTTGTTGTTTGCTGCATTTGCAACTCTCTTTTCGCTGAAATATAACTTGTTGCACGTTCCATTTGTAACTCTCTTTCTACTTAAATATAGCTTGTGGTCCACTCCATTTGTAACTCATTTTCTACCGAAATATAACTTGTCTTCTGCTCCATTCACATCTCATTTTTTGTTGAAATATAGCTTGTTGTCTGCTCCATTTGCAACTTCCTCTCTACTAAAATACAGCTTGTTATTTGCTCCATTTCAAACTCTATTTTTGCTAAAATATCTCTTGTTGTTCATTCTACTTACTGGTCATTCTTTGTTGAAATTTCCCTTCCATTTTCCTACTACAATATCTTATTTACAACTAAAATATCTCTCGTTGTCCTTTTCTATTTATTGCTGAAATTTTGAGCAAATCGGAATGCCTTCCTCCTACTTTAAGAATGAAGAGAAACTAGTTGATGCTTCAAACTTCTTCCTTTGGAAATCTAGATTGGATATTACTTTTGAGGAGCATGATGTTCTAGAGTATGTTAAAGGAGAGGTAGAAGAACTAGCTAAAAAATCTAATGTTGTTATCAAGGCTAGATACAAGAAAGGAGAAGTCAAGGCTAAAACGATTATCCTTGACTCTCTTGGAGACCACCTCATCACTTATGTTTCCAATTTGGAGAAAGCCAACAAAATGTATGAAAATATGATTATAATGTATCAAGTGAACAACTTGATTCATATTATTTCTCTGAAGAATCAATTCAAGGATGTTAAGATGAACATAGGAGAGACCGTTTAAGCATACTTCATGAGGGTATAAAAAATCAAAGGTCAACTATCAAGTTTTGGTGAAGTTGTTTGCAATAGAGAAATGGTACTAATTTCTCTTGGAGGTCTTCCTTCCTCTTGAGAAAGTTTTATTATTACCATCAGTAATAATGACAAGTTTCCTACATATGATGAGCTCCTAGGAAAGTGTAGCCAAGAAAAATACATAATGATTTCCAGAGGGAGAATTCCCACACATGAGGAGGGAGAACCTACTGCCTTTTTTGTACAAGGGAAAAAGTAGAAAGGAAGAAGATGAATGCACTATTTGAAAAAAAATTCTCCCAAAAACTCCTCGTGATGGAACAAATACTTATCAAAAGTCCAATGCTACAATTCTTGCAAGAATGACCATTATGTTCATGGTTGTTCAGAAAACAAAATGGAATCAAAATCAAACTTCAACAGCTGCTCCAACAAATTTGATTACACAAGAAGAAGAGAATATCCTTGTTCTCGAAGAGGAAACTATCATTCCTATAGGAACCAAAGGTATGATAATAATATAGCTATGACTCAATAAAAGTAATTTCTTGTCTCTTCTTTTTCTAGTTCATCTCTTGCAGATTCTTGTGATAGTTGGTTGGTTGATAGTGGTGCTTCAAGACACTTTACTAGTTACAAAGAAGTACTCTCTGATCTAGTTGAGAGGGAGACAAATTTGAAGACCATTCCTGGAGATAACTCTACATATCCCATAAAGGGATTTGGTTATGTTTCTTTCCATCTGGATGAAGGTAAAAGTTCCACTCCTCAAGAAGTTTTATATGTACTTGGTTTAAAGAAGAATCTTGTGTCCATATCAACTTTAGAAGATAAAGGAATGAAATTTTTTTTCATAAACGGTAAAGTTCTCACTTGGCCATCAAGATCCAAAATGAGAGATGCACTCACTCTAGGATCTAGATGTGAATGTGTATATAAAATCAATGGAGGACCTATTCATGCACTAATCCATGACATCAATCATCAAATTGAACTTTGGTACCGAAGGTTTGCTCACTTTCACTACAAAGCATTACCTCATGTTAGAAAGATGGTTTCCAGAATGTCAGAAATTAGATATGATCATGATGGAATTTACTAAGGATGCGTAAGTGGAAATCAAGTGAAGGGATCATTCCCTTCAAGGAAAAGTAGAACCAATTAGTTATTGCATCTTGTACATTCTAATTTATGTCTACCAATGCCTACAACTTCTCTTGCTGGTTACTTGTATTATATTGTCTTTGTGGATTATTTTTCTTAAGAAACATGGATTTATTTTCTGAAAAATAAAAGTCAAAATTTTAACATGTTCAAAGTTTACAAATCTCTAGTAGAAAAACAAACTCGAAAGAAAATTAAAATTTTCAAATCTAACAATGGAGGAGAGTTCACTTCTAGTGATTTCATTGACTTCTATAAATAAGTTGGAATCAGAAAAGAGACCATTGTACCATATAACATATAAAAAATGGGGTGGTCGAGATAAATAATAGAACTATGATGGAAGTGATCAAAGTTATGTTGCATGATCATAAATTACCAAAGTTTCTATGGGGAGAAGTTGCAAACAAAGTTGTCTATGTTAAAAATAGATATCCTCACTGTGCCCTAAACAACAACACTAGTAAAGAAGTGTTCATTGGTTAGTAGCACATAGTGTAGCACCTAAGGATCTTTGGCTATATTTTCTACTTTCATGTCCTAAAATAGAAAAGGAACAAGTTGGAAGCTTCAGGTAAGAAAAGTACATTTGTTGGTTATTATGATAATTATAAAGCTTATAGTATATAGTACCTGGTCAAAGAAATATAGAATTTAGAATGGATTTAACATTTGATAAAGATGTAGCTCTTGGAAAATGAAGAGACACTCCTCTTCCTCTTGCTAATGTTGATAGTCAAGATGTTGTATATGAAATATAATAAGACCTTGAATCTAAAAATGATCTCACTGATGAACCCATGGAGCCCATGCATCCTTTGGATCCTCCTCCATGTGATCATCCTTCTAAAAGTCGACATCTATGGTTTCATGTCTCTTCAAGGTGTTCATAAACACGTTACAACCAGAGGAACTTTTAGGGAAAGCTAGAAACCTTGTCGATTCCAAGGATATGTTGTAGTCATGAGCAAAATTATTCAAGATGAACCATGAAATTTTAAATAAGCTTTAAAGGCACAAGTGTGGAAATATGTAATTTCTTAAGAATATGAATCCATCATTCATAATGATGTATGGGAAGTGGTTCATGACCCCAAGGTAAATCTGTTGTATCTTCTAAATGGCTATATAAAATTAAACATGGTATTGATGGTAGTATTGAAAAATATAAAGCTAAATTTGTGGCTAGAGGTTTCTCTTAGAAAGAGGCAGTAAACTATGACAATTTTTTTGCATCTGTTTCCTGTTACACCAACATCCATTCTATCATAGCTCTAGCTACTAGTCAAGGATGGTCTCTTGAAGAAATGGATATGAAGACTGTTTTTTTGCATGGATTCAATAAAGAAGAAGTATTTGTGGAGAAACGACAGGGATTTGAAGTACATCATCCAAAAACTCGTGTGTAAGCTGAAGAAATCCTTTTATTGGTTGAAGCAAGCTCCAATATCTTGGTATGCTCACATAAACAACATCTTGAGGAAGCTTGGTTTTACTAGAGGCAATGCAGATCAAAATATTTACTTTAAGGCAATCCAAGGTATGCCTTTGATTTTGGTATTGTATGTTGATTATTTATTTCTGACAGGTAGTGAACCTCTTATTCTCTAGTGTAAGAGGGAGTTAACTTCTGAATTTGAGATGAAATATCTTGGTTTGATACACTACTTTTTGGGCATGGAAGTATGACAAAATCTTGTTAGATATTCTTTTCTCAAGGAAAATACATTGTCAAACTACTAGAAAGGTTTGGCACTCCAAGGAAATGAATTTCAAGAAACATTGTGGTAAATATGCAGGACCTTAAATGGCTTATCCTTCTAAGTATCATCAACTGATTGCGAAACTGGTGTTCTTAGTGAAAACTAGACCAGATATATGCTTTGTAGTCAATACTATGAATCAATACATGATTAACCCTGCTCATGCACATTGGATTTCTGTAAATATTGTTTTGAGGTACCTACATGGGACCGTTAATCCTTGATTGAGATATACTACCGAAGATGTAAGGCTACATGAATACTTTGATGTTAATTGGGATGGTAACTCTACTAATAGAAAGAGCACATAAGGTTGTTGCTTCATCTTAGGATCTGCCATGATATCTTGGATGAGCAGAAAGAAAAAAAAAATCTCTTAGCATGGCTGAAGTAGAATACATTGTTGTTAGCATGGCTACATGTGAGGAAGTATGGATAAGGATGCTCTCGAGAGAGATGTTTGAGCAAGTATTGGGTACAACAATAATTTACTAAGAGTGGGATTTGACTTCCTGAAAATCTTGTGTTCCATGACAATGTTTACGGGAAAACTAGTGTCCATTCAGAGCTGCTAGTCCCACTAAGAAGGGTAGCTATCTTAGAAACAAACAAATTAAAGTTACTAGTGTTTCCTTTATAAGAGATAGATGAGAGAGAATTAGAGAGCACCAACCTCAGTCTTTCACCTGGCTCCTTGCTCGTTTCCTCTCACCCTTGATAGAACTTTTGCCATTCCTTTCTCACTTGTCCCACTTCAAAGAACACCTATAGAGTCAAAGCAGAAAAATACCATCAAAGTGTAGATATCTATAACCATAAACAATATAGGATCAGATGTACATTAACCATACAAATGCATACATAAATACAAGATTCAAAGATACACAAATATATGGAGGAAAACTCAAATAGTTTTATCGATAGAAGTAGTAGAAGTGAGGATTACAACCCAGTGGTCTAATCTAGTGCCATCCTCCCAGCATGAAAGCCCTCTTCACCTCATGAAAATCTAGATCACCCAACAATACAATACTTCATAGAGAAACCAACATCACTTCCTTACAAAATACAAAATTCCAGCCCCTGGATCTCTAGGATGAGGGATCCATATATAGATATTTGCAGGTGGGTGAGTCCATATAGTGTCATTTCACTGATAGTTCTTGGTTCCACTTGGAGATTTCATGATCCCTTACTCATCCCTAGGTGAATTCAGAGAGGCAAGTGTCATATGAGTAGTTTCTAGAAGATTCTTTGGGTTTCCACCTAGCAAACTGCCTCTACCATTTGTCTGCTCTCGCTCATCGCACCCTACAGAAGGGCTTTTCAGTATGCATCACACCCTTTGTGTGCAGCAAGTGAGATGAATTTCACCCTTAGCATGGAGCAGTCTGTATGGTCCAGTTTTGACCAGTTTTGAGCAATTTTTCAGGGAGAATTTATGGAAAATGATGTAATCATCTGACCTTGATCCTTTAGGGTATGAAACAACACTTTAGGGGTTTAGAAGCCCTTGGCTTATGGACATATGTGATTGGGGTTGCAGTGCCCAAATATGTCTATAACAGACAAGTCGAAACACATTGAGATCTAATATCACTATATCTAGGATATGGCACAAAGAGGCATAGTAAGACTTCAACATGTATCTACTGATGACCAGATCACTGACATTCTTACCAAGACTTTACCAAAAGTAAGGTTCATGGCTTTCAGAGAACAACTTGGACTGGTAGATGTTACGCTTCCTCGAGAGGGTGGTCATGGATGATAAGCCTTGGATGTGTGAGATCCTTGTCATGTGTTGACTTGTGGATCCCCTGAATTAGTGATGAAAATTGGATGAGCAAGATCCTGATCATGTGTTGAGAAGTGAATCCTCAAAAGTAGTGATGAACCTAGGATGAGTGAAATCCTTATCATGTGTTGACAAGTGGATCCCCCCAATAGTGATGAACTTTGTATGGGAGAGATCCTTGTCATGTATTGACAAGTGTATCCCCCCAAGTAGTGATGACCTTTAGATATGCAAGGTCCTTGTCATGTGTTTACAAGTGGACCCCCCCAAGTAGTGATGAACCTTGGATGAGTGAGATCCTTATCATGTGTTGAAAAGTGGATTCCCACATGCAGTGATGAGGCTTGGATGTATGAGATCCTGTCATGTGTTGACAAGTGGATCCCCCCATGTAGTGATGATCC
This sequence comes from Pinus taeda, assembly GCA_000404065.3. Classification (NCBI taxonomy): domain Eukaryota; kingdom Viridiplantae; phylum Streptophyta; class Pinopsida; order Pinales; family Pinaceae; genus Pinus; species Pinus taeda. The sequence goes on along the minus strand of APFE030291114.1, from coordinate 43,711 downwards.
TTGGATGTGTTAGATCCTTGCAATGTGTTCACAAGGGGATCCCCCTAAGATTGTATAGGGTGATGCATATATCTCCCCTATGATTATTCGTCTTCATTAGATTGTAACATATTTTTTCTAAACTAGATATAGCGTAGATCCATGTAATAGAAAGAAATTCCTTCCTAGATAAGAGGGAGTATTTAAAATTAACAACCATGGGATGAATTTATTTGAATAAAATTTCATTTCTAACATTTCTAAAGTGACTTTGTAAAAATAGAAATTCATGTCTATCTTTGCAACCATGACTTTCCAAAATTATTAAATTACTTTCCATCAATCCGTAATGATATGTATACGATGGAAAATCACTTAACTTGTTCTTAATCAATATCAATTGTTTAAATCTTAACTTAGTCATCAGTATTATTATAATTATTACTATTATCCTCTTTATGATATTATTATATTATTATTGAAAATAAATTCAATTCTCTCAATCATGAGACTCAATCATGTCATATATAACTCCCCTCAATGAATGCATATGTTACTCTTTATCTCTTAATGGATTCATTCCTCTCTTTAATTATCTTATGCATCTCTTACACTCTCTTACAAACTTTAATGATTCATCATAAAAATATTCCTCTTACACCTCTTTAATGCATAAATTACTCTTGACTCCTAAATGCATAAGTTACACTCCTCTTCTTTATGGCATAGCACACACTCCTATTTTGGTATATGTAACTCCTCCTAAAGGCATAGGAGTTACTCCCTGATCAATTAGACCTCCATGATCTTCCTATATACGTGTGCCTCTTATCCTCACTTGAGACATTTACTTGTGCTTGTGAGAGGATAATTCAAACTTGAGAAATAGAGAGTTTGAGAGTCTAAAGGAAGATTGAGAGAGATATAAAGTGTATTGAAGAGAAAGAGAATATCTTGAAGATCCAAAGTGATTTAGTTTTTTCATCGGCTACTGCTGTCAGAGATCGGATTCAAATTTTGGGTGAAATTCTTCATTCTCTCATTGTACTTTGTATCTCTACTGAACAATTGATTTATAAGAGAAGAAGAATCTGGTTTGGATTTCCCACTATGGGTTTTTCCCTGCTTATTGACCTAACTTCTATGTGTTTCATTGATTTTTTGGATGTCTTCTATTGTGCATATGGTTTATATGGTTTATGTTCTATCTACAATTACTCAACTTATTTTGCAACATAAAGAAGTTCTGGATTTAAGTGATTGTAACAACATATAACATCAGAATGTCAACATGTACAACTATATCACTAGCTTTGCATCTTATTATTTTATGTTAATCATCTACTTGTTAGAATAATTGAAAAATTGAGTTCTTTACTTGGTAGTCATAGCATTGGTTTGTAGAGTTTTCCCTTTGGACAAGTTAGTTTACAATTGTTGTTTCTTTACTACTGCTTCTAGAAGGTTATTGCTAGATTGCTAATGTTTTTGCATTAGTTTATAAGTGCCTTTTCCTATTATCTATTGCTTTCTATTACACAAAATATTTTTCTTTAAAGTTTTTCTTCAATTGTGAGATTGGTGTCTCTGAGGTAGAAAATTAGCATATGATACATTTATTTTTGGTTTCTTGTAAAGAGTAATTAGGATTTAATATTTTTAGATGATTTCTAGGAGATATAGCTTTCTTGAGAATTAGATATTTCAAATGTATGTTTTAAGATAGGATTTCATTCCTTCATTGATGTTATTTTGTTTTTTGTTCAAGTTAGTTTTTTTCGAAAAGTGTGCAACAAGAAATGCTAAATTTAGGAAGTGCTAAAAATAGAACTAGTAAAAATAGCACTTCTAAAAATAGCAGTTTGGTCAATGAGCATTTTGGCCACCTTAGGTGAGAGGTGAAACTGCTAAAAATAACATCTTCTAAAAATAGCATTTATGGGTCCCTTCCTATTTATAGCAGTCTCTGGTCTATATATAGGAAGTAAATTCAAATTTGGTCTTACCAATAGTTTGGAATATTAATTAATTAACTCTCAATGAGTTAATTAGTTAAGGAAAATCAAGCTTGAAATCTTTGTGAGAACATGCAATTATTTCTCCACTAATTGGGGAATGTGTCCTTGATTTTCTCCACTCATTGAGGAATTAGGGATGAGCTCTATAATGGGAGGATTAGTTGACTTAGTTTAACTTATTCAAGTCCAGTTAAATTAATTTAACAAGTTGTTAAATTAATGAGATATAGTTTGTTGATGCTTGCGTGCATGTGACAACTATTATTTTCATATAACTAAGTATTCTCTCATGGATAATTGATGCATGGCAGTTCAGACAGAGACCCAATTGAGATCAGATGGTGGGACAAGGTTTTGTTAGTTGCTAGGATATTTCTGGTAAGTATTCCTTGCATGTAGGAGGAACTTGAGTCCTTAAGTATTGCATAGTTGGACCTGAGGTTGGCAGTAGGTATGATCAGGCCAATTTACATGTGTTTTGTAATTCGACCCCAATCAAAACTGCGTGAGGAAATATGAGCTTGGACCTGAGATGCGACCTCTATATATAGGGCTAGGTAGTCCATGATCTTCATCATTAGAGTACAGAGAGAGCAGGATAGATTTTGAGCTAATTCGTTTTGTATGCTGTTGAGGATTTCCACTTGATTGATAATACAGTGTTTGGGTTTTATGCTGGTGCTTTCCCCAATGATATATTCTATGTTATGTGTGATTGATTCCTTCTTATCAGTTATATGTGTTCATGCTTGATGTTGCTCATGTTCAATTAAGCTTCTGCTAAGTTTATCGTAGATGTAGATCTAGTATTATGCTTTAGTACATTTCATATATCGGTTGGATCTGCAGGTGAAATTTCTACATGATATTAATGAGCTAGCTGATTTGTAGAGAAAATTCTACATGGTATCAGAGATGGCTGATTTGTAGAAAAATTCTACATGGTATCAAAGCACAGGTGATCAAGGAAGAACAATATACAAGAAGGAATTCGAAGTTTATTATTTGAGATATACATCTCAAGTTCTTATCACATCTATTTCACCGATGGTGTTCTATGGTTTGAGGCTTGAGTATTCCCTTGACAGCATCTCAAACTATATAGCTTGGAAGGATCGCATGGAGGTAGTATTAGAAGTTAATGGCCTTAAGGACTTCACTGATCAAGAAGTCTCTAAGCCTATTGATGCTACTTAACTCGCGGAATGGAAGAAGTGTGTGGCTAGACCTAGGGGAATTCTCTTAGAGGGAGTGTGAGATCACATTGTCTTGAGCCTCCATGGGAAGGAGACTCCATTTGAAATGTGGAAAACATTGAAAGATTTATATAAAAATAACATTGATCAAAGGAAGCTAGCACTAAAGGACAAAATTTGAAAGATCAAGTGTGAAAAGGATGAGACAATCTCTTTGTATCTGACCAAGCTCGTCACATGTAGGGATGAGCTTGCAAGTGTAGGAGTCATGACAGCTGATGATGATATGGTAAGTCTAGCACTCCTTGGCCTTCCTAAGAGTAGGCATAGCTACCAGGACTCAGTTAATGGAAGGGAGAAACAGCCAGATTGGGAACGACTATGGTCATATTTGACACACGAGGAGTTCAGACAGATCACCGAAGACGGTTCTTCATCCATGGAGGATGAGGAGAATTGTGCCTTAGCAAGTAAGGAAAAGAAGGGGAAGGAGAAGGGTTCCCTTTCTAAATCCAATTCTTTTAATGGTGGGAAGAAGGTTGACAAATTGAAAAGTGATGCTTTCGTTGTCATGAGGTAGGCCATTATGCTGCAAATTCTCCACAGAGGAAATCCAAGAAGGGAACCGAGGAAGGATCTGAAGGTGAGGCACTTGCTTCATAGTTCAAGTTAGATTTCACACTCTTCGCATGCATGGTTTCATCCATTGTGGGAAGTGGTTGGTTTCTTGACAGTGGAGCTTCTTTCCACATGACCAACAACAAGAGTTTGTTCAGTACTTTGGAGGAGAAAGATCTTCAGATACTCATAGGGATGGGTAATGATGAAAAGTATAGTGTGTCAAGTGTAGGCATGGTTATTTTTTAGAGGGAGCATGGAGCTCACCTTACCTTGACCAATGTCAAGTATGTACTAGGACTGAAAAGAAACTTAGATTGTGATACTAGAAGACAAGGGCTATGATGTAGTCTTCAGTAAGGGAAAGGTTTTCCTTAGACACATCATCAATAGACAGGTGAAGCAGATTGGTTCACGGGCTGAGAACCTATATACTCTTGATGTTCAAGATGCATGCAAAGCCTTGAGCAGCAAGGCAACTAATGGAGACTTGGTCATTCAGAGGGAGAGTATATTACCTCTCAACATGCAGCACCAAAAGAAGTCTTAGATGATTGTGAAGGAGACATGATTGGTGCAGCCGCCTCAAGAGGTTATGGAGCAGCCACAACAGGAGAAGTTGAGAGGAGATCGAGTAGAGACATGTACTCATGCAAAGACCTCTAGTAGGGTGAAATTTCGAGCTAGGTGGGCAGAGGGATCATATGCAGCCATACCTCCAGGTAGGAGGTGGGGCAATATAGAGTGTCATCCCAAGGAGGAGGGGCAGGATCCTTGAGGTACCCAACCTCTTGGATGAGACCTTGCTACGGGAGCCCTAATGTGGAGTAGCAGGAACTAACTACTTAGGTAGAGACAGATGGAGATGGAGCGGCAGAGAGAGCTATAGTGTAGGGAATCCCAGGACAACATAGAGCATGCAGGTTGTAGCAATGCGAGAGGCACAAGTGTGTTGCACAGTGTAGGGTAGCACAGAGAAGGGTGCAACAATGTAAGATGCATGGAGATGTTGCAGTAGCGCAGAGGTCAAAGAAGGAGCACTTTTCAATAGCAGGTAGAGCTTCAACATCAGAGTATGTTTCTATCCCAACAGAGAGGTGAGTTGGGAGTTTATTTTGTTCTCAGTGTTGTTGGAGCAACCGCACTTGGTAGATGTGTTGCATGTAGAACATTCCAAAGTTATAGGATCGGGTTTAAGAGGAAGCCTTTCTTGTTGAGAGGGAGTGTTGGAAAGTGTGCAACAAGAAATGCTAAATTCAGGAAGTGCTAAAAATAGAACTGTTAAAAACAGCACTTCGAAAAATAACAGTTTGGCCAATGATCATTTTGTCCACCTTGGGTGAGAGGTGAAACTGCTAAAAATAGTATCTTCTAACAATAGTATTTCTAGGTCCCTTCCTATTTACAGCACTACCTAGTCTATCTATATGAAGTAAATTCAAATTTGGTCTTACCAGCAGTTTTGAATATTAATTAATTAATTAACTATTTAATGCTCCATGAGTTAGTTAGTTAAGGAAAAGCAAACTTGAAGTCTTTGTGAGAACATGCAATTATTTCTCCACTAATTGGGGAATGTGTCCTTGATTTGCTCCACTGATTGAGGAATTAAGGATGAGTTCTATAATGGCAGGATCAGTTGACTTAGTTTAACTTAGTCAAGTTCAATTACATTAATTTAAAAAGTTGTTAAATTAATGAAATATAGTTTGTTGATGCTTGCATGCATGTGAAAACTATTATTTTCAAATAACTAAGTATTCTCTCATGGATAACTGATGCATGGTAGTTTAGACAAAGTCCCAGTTGAGAACAGATGGTGGGATAGTATTTTGTCAGTTGCTAGGATATTTCTAGTAAGTATTCCTTGCATGCAGGAGGAACTTGAGTCCTCAAGTATTGCGTAGTTGGACTTGAGGTTGACAGCAGGTATGATCAGGCCAATTTACATGTGTTTTGTAATTGGATCCCAATCAAAACTATGCAAGGAAATAGGAGCTTGGACCTGAGGTGTAGTCTTTATATATAGGGCTTGGTAGTCCATGAGCTTCATCATCAGAGTACAAAGAGATTAGGATAGCTTTTGAGCTGATTCTTTTTGTATGTTGTTGAGGATTTCCACTTGATTGATAATATAGTGTTGGGGTTTTTTGTTGGTGCTTTCCCCAGTGATATATTTTGTGTTATGTGTGATTGATTCCTTCTTATCAGTTATATGTGTTCATGCTTGATGTTGCTCATGTTCAATTAAACTTCCGCTAAGTTTATGGTAGACATAGATCTAGTATTATGCTTTAGTACATTGCATATATCAGTTGGATCTGCAGGTGAAATTTCTACATGATATCAATGATCTAGCTAATTTGTAGAGAAAATTCTACATGGTATTAGAGCTAGCTGATTTGTAGAAAAATTCTACAATTTTCATCCCTATCTCTCACATATACTTTGCAGACAACCTTGAGATAACCTAAGGAAACCTCAGGTTAACAACTTAATATGTGGTGGTTAGTTTCTCCTTTAGAACAATTAATTGTCCATACACCTTAAAGTAGAGGTTAGGATAAAAAATGCTTCTTTTCAATCCAAGCTCCACGACATAAATGTTAATATGGGCATACCATGTTCCGGGGGCTTCTTTTAAGCCATATAATGCCTTCTTCAACTTGAAAAAATGTGTCTTTTAGTCCCTCACTTCAAATCCCTATCGATTCTCAACACAAACTTCTTCCTGTAACATGTCATGAAGGAATGTCATGTTTATATCCTTCTGGAGAAGATTCCATCCTTAACTACTAGTAATGGAAACAATTGATCTAATGGTTGTGTAGCGAGAAACATGACCAAATATATCATCTTAATATTCTCCCTATTTGTGGGAGAGCTCTCAGCCCACAAACCTTGCATTGACTTTCTTGATGCTTCCATCAAATCCATGCTTGATTTTATATATCCATTTTAAAGTCACCCTTGATCTCCCCTTTGGTATCAGAATGAAATCCCATACATCATTCTTCATAATTGACTCATATTCTTCATCCATGGCATCTTTCTAGACTTGTTCTTTCACAACTTCTTCAAAGATAGGTAGCTCAACATGAATGATCGTACTCATGGCTACAAGGTATCCATGATATCAACATGGCTTCTTACTCTCTCTAAAAGCCCCTTTGGTAGGAATGTATCTCTCAGCATCCTGTAATGTATCTCGAAAACACAAAAGTATTTTTCTAACAGGAGAATCACTTGGAGGAAGGTCCAAATGATCCATGGTATTTATAGGATCATCAATACTCTCCTTCTCATATTCAGGCACAAAAGGGCCTTCTAGAAGATCCATATACCCATCTTTCTTATCAAGAGGAGGAGGTAGAGGAAGGTACCTTTCATTTCCAAGGGTAGCATCATCATCGAATTTTATGTCCTTGCTAAACTCAATCTTGTTTTGACCAAGTATATGTATTCTAAATTCTTTAGAATTTTCATAGTACCCAATAAATATATCCTTCATTTTGGTGGCTTCCAATATTTTTCTCTTGTCCTTTAGAAAATGGAAATATATAAGGTTGCTAAATATCCCAAGATTTCTAATTTCAGGCTTCATACCTGTGAATACTTCTTTGGGAGTCTTGTTTTCCAATGCTTGATGAGGAACCCTATTTTGAACATATACCACTATATTTGTTTCTTCTTCGCAAAGGAATTCGACCGATTTCATTCACGGAGCATGGCTTGGGAATCTTCCACAATGGAATTGTTCCTTCTTTCAATCACTCCATTTTGTTTGGGATTAGAAATCACAAGAGTATATTTTTTGACACCTCCCTTCTTGGAAAACTCTATGAAGTGATTCGAAACATAATCTCCATTGTTGTAACACTTTAAGACTTTAATTTTCTTCCTTATTTGATTTCCAATTAATGCCTTGGAGTCCTTGAACATATCAAAGGCCTCATATTTATGCTTCAAATAGTATATTCATGTCTTCCTAGATAAATCATCAATTAAAGTTAAGTAGTAGACATGGTGGCCAGGAGAATGCACAAACATGCATCAACACAGGTCAAAATGAATGAGTTGGAGGAAATTAGTATTTTTCTTGCTAAAGGGGAATGGTACCATTGTCTTCTTCCCACTGGAACACCCTAGACTTACTCCATCATGTCTAGCTTGAACATTAGGAATCCCAGAGACTAACCTCTTCAATTTCAGAAGAGAATCATAATTTAGGTGATCCAATCTTCAGTGTCGTAGATCACATTGATCATTAATGTCATGGATCATTGCTAGTAGAGGTATTCAAGTGACTCTATAGAGTCTGTCTACTCCAGATCCTAATGTAAAGGAATCTTTCCTTCATGATTCTTTAAGCGAAGTGAGGACTTTTCCTTTTATGAAAGCTACTCTCATTCCTTTGTCTTCCAAGGAAAAAATAGATACCAAGGTATTCTTTAGTTCCATAAAATACATAACTTCCCGAAGGAGAATGGATTCCCCAGAGTCTAAATAAAACTTGACAAATCTAAGGCCGTTCATTATGTTGTCTCCAAGAATAATCTTCAAACTTGTCTCACTCTCAACTAGAATTGAGAGGAACTCCTTATACCAAGAGAAGTGTATAAAAGCACCACTATCTTCTATCCAACTATCATATGAATTTGGAAGACAAGAACTAGAGAGGGAAGAAATAAGAATATACTCATATTGGCTAGCAGTTCCATTACTATCATACTTGGAATTTCTTGACTTCTTTTGACGATGACAAATTTTTTTTATCATCTAGAGTATATTTTCTTCTTCTATCATCTCTTCCTCTTAAATAATATCTTCTTCTATTATTTAACATGTTGCTTTGATGCTACAATTTTTTTGGAATCTTGACCTTGAAGCATACCTTCTTCTCAACAATTTGATCATAGTAGCCAAACTTGTGACAATTGTAACATTGAGTCTTTGACATGTCCTTGTCTCTTCTTGGTTTCCTTATGCATGACTCCTAGGGTGTTAGAGAAGCATTCAATGAATCAGATTGTCCTACTCTACCTTTCCTCTTGTTCTCTTGAGAAACAAAGGAATTTGGTTATCCTTCTTCATTCTTTTCAATTCTTCCATAATAAATCATCTTGGCTTCTTCTTGAGTGCATTCACCAACAAGATCATCAAATGTTGGGAGTTTGTTTTTGTTTGTTATGGTAGTAATTAAGGTTTTCCACATAAGATTAAGGCCTAGAAATGTAATCATCACTAACTCTCTATCAGATATGGGCTCACCAACAGCTTGCAATTGGTTAGTTATTGGAGACACCCTCATGATGTAAAATTACATAGATTCACCGTTGTTCATATTCATTTCTTTGAGGTCATCCTTCAAGGGGAGGATGTGATTCAATTTTTTGACTTGATACATCCTTAAAAACTTATCAAAAATTTCCTTGGACTTCTTTTATTTATCAACATAAATAAGTAAATTATTTTATAAACCACCAATAATAATTTTATTTTCCTTGATATACATTTCTTATTCTTGGACTTGGTGGCAGCAAAAGCATTCTCTGAAGGCTCAAGAATCTTTCCTTTCACATAATCCAAAACATTATTTTCATCTAAGATAACTTCTAACCTAATATTCAAGGAACAAAGTTTATGAGTCGTCAAACTTCTCATTTTACTTGAAGAAAGAGGTAGTCATATTTTCCAAATCAATTAGACTCCGTTAGTTTCTTTCAAGTATAATTTCTATTGTTTCTTGTCTCTTTTGGATTTTATCTTCACCTCAGCTCTAATCCCATGTTAATTTTTCATTTCTCTATGTTTTTACAATTACTTTAGCCCAAATTTTAACTTCGACTAACAATCATTTCAATCATCCAATAAACAATATCAATTGTAGATAGAATAGTAAATGACAGTGAGCAATAAGAGACAATTAGAAGTAATGACAAGAGACAACAAGATTGGTCAAAGACTAGGGAAAATCCCCACAAGGGGGAAAAACCATTTCAAATTCTTCTTCTTATTATATTTTCATAAAATATTCAACGAAGAGTAATATGAATCAACCTTTGACTATCAAATATACAAACCAATATCCAACCAATGATGAGTCTCAAAATGTAATCTGGTCACCTATCAAAGTCTACAATTTCTATCTAAGTCAACAATAATCTAAGTGTTCCCTAATCATTCAAAATCAATGATGAAATAAGTCCTCCTAGAGCTTGGTTAATAGTCCACTAACTCATCCTCCAATGTTGGTCAAACAAAGGTAAAAACAACCCAAATCTAAGCGGTCATGCTTAGTCAATGGAGAGAGATAGTTGTGGTCTATGTTTTGCAGTAAAACCTTGTGTCAACCTATCTAAAGAAATTTTCTCGAAGAAAGAGTGAATTCAAACCATACCCAAATCACCCAAGTCAATGATGGTCAAGGTCTCTAGCATAGAAAACTCAATGAGGAAAATTGTAGAGCTGCCAAAGAACCTTGCACATGTGAAAAAAAGCTTACTTAGACCTATAGGAAAAAATAAAATTTGGAGAGAACACTAATAGAAAATGATGAAATTAATGACTAGGTGACTAAAAATGTTAGTCACCACAATTATTTCGAGTAAATTACTACTAAATTTGAGAAATTTTAAGTGACCAAACTAAAACTGACTAACATAAATGACTAATTTAGTCTAGGGATAAAATATACGACTAGCTAATAAGTGAATAAACTAAAAATGACTAACATAAATGACCAATTTAGTCTATGATTAAAATATATGACTAGATAATAAGTGAAAACATTTTTCATGACGAGACTACCCTACAATCCACCAAATTTCTATCATATCCATGAGGTCAACAACAATTTGTGGTTCAATATATAGCTAATTTGGAACAAACTTAGCTCTAGAGCCTAGGATTTTTTTCTTCCTCTAATGTTTATGGACAAAGAGATAAATTTCCAAAGCATGTGGGAGCCAAACTATCACCTTTCTCATGTTGACTCCTTCTATTGAACATCGTCGAAAATATCCATAGATTAGTTATCCTTACTAAAAAAAACATTTCATTGGAAATGATCATCAATCCTATGGCATTACTACTTCACTATACTTTTTTAACACACAAAGCTTATTTTGATGTCTACCCTTCTTATTTTATGACAATACTACCCTACAAGCCACCAAATTTCTATCATATCCATGAGGTCAACACCAATTTGTGGTTCAAGCTATAACTAAGTTGGAACAAACTTAGCTCTTGAAGCTATTCTATTTTTCCACCCCCAATGTTTATGGACAAAGAGATATCAATTTTCTAAAATATGTGAGACCCAAAGTAATATCTTTCGCATGTTGACTCCCTCTATTAAACATCATAAAAAGTCTCTATAAATTAATTATCCTTATTAAACCAAACATTTAATTGGAAATGATGATTGATCATTACCATGACATTAGTACTTTTCTTCACTTTTTAACCACACAAAACTTGTTTTGATATCACTGTAATTCACTTTTGATAAATCAACCAAAACCCCCTCAATTGATATTTAGTGACACAAAAACCCAAATTTTTCATCAATTAATAATTATTTATTATAAAAAATACATCCCTGTTGTGGTATTCAACAATCTCTCATTTATTAATGATAGTGTTTAATATTATGTTAATAAATGGGGAGCCTTCAAAAAATCTATCCAAAAAACAAAACTTAGCATTTAGGCATTTCTTTTATTTTTTGAATAAGGCAAGCATAACAATGAAAACCCTCTTTTTAGAAAAACTACTAGAAACTAACCTTCACACATATAGCATGATTTAAACCCACCAAAATACCTTTCTAACCCTCCAAAATCAAGAGAAGTGATTAAGGACACTATGCGAAACTATCATAAAATCTAACATAAACTAAGTCCTTAAGCTTTTTAGGCTTAAGTCTCGCATCGCATATCACCATTCATAAAGAGACTGCTTTAAAAATACCATTGTGAAACATGCGAGATTTGAAACTGCGATGGCATTGTAACTCTTATCACATTGCATTTTAGGCATTTAAATGAACACCGTGTACTTACCACTAGACGATATTGTGAAATGCGATTAAGACCTGGACCCACTCCTTAAATATCATTAGCAAATTTTTTAGGTCCGTCGCTCAGTAAAAAGGGTCTTTTACATAGGATAGACCACATAATTAGCTATATTTTGGAACAACTAACGAGCGACTCTCATCTCGTGACTCACAAACACAGTGGGAGATAAGAATGGCGGAAAGACATATTGCGATATTGTGATCTGTGATATTGCTTTGCAAATTGCAAAATTGCTATCATCTTAGTTTAAAGTCTCGTCACCCTCAAAGCTTTCTTCTTGTTTTACGATGCAAACACTTATGAGCATTAAAGTTAAGGGATAACAAATCATTAGTGGGAATTTAATAAGAGATAATTGAATTTATGTGTGAAAATTCATTTAGCGTGATATGATATCTTCTTACATGGGTTCAAATAAAACACCTTTTATCACCTTTACAAGGTATCTGCATTATTTCGTTTTATGTTCATCTTTATGTATTTGATAGTTGTTGTTCTTCACATTCTGGAAAATTCCATGGAGAAAAGTGTTGACAACAATGGTGAAGAAAGGAAAGGAAGTTGCTTCTAAGAAGTCAAAAATCACTCTTTTGTTTGCGGATACTACATGCAACAGAGAGGGAGGAACCTCTACATGGGAGGCTATGTATAACATACTGGAGGAAGAGAAGTTGAGGATTATGGAAACAAAAATTACAGTTGACAGACGTGATTCCTCACACGCTTCCATGCTAGAGATGACATGCTCCTTTTTGCACTACATAGCCATGCAACTAAAATTAATCCCTTATACTGACATGGTTAAATGGGTTATTGATGAAGCCGACATCTCAAATAAATAATTGAGGACAAGAAGCCAAGGTGTTATGGGATCTTTTACCCTAGACAACCTACAACTTATGTACCACCTTCCAGAGCCACAAGTCATCTACAATAGGAAGTTCGTGGAGAATTTTTCCAAAGAGAACAATGACCCAATGGACTACACCCCGACCTCGTTGAATAATGATGAAAAAATCAAGAAAGACAAAAATGGTATGTACACTACTTCGTCTATTTGTCCCCCTCATATTTTTGCAGTGGCTATGTTATGTAGACTATTTGGTAGACCTGATAGTACTAAGTTCTCCCCAAAATGGTTGTCATTAATAGATGCAACTGTTAGCGCAACTATAATGAATTGGGCACAAATTATGTCTAACAATTTATCAAAAACAACTATCGAGTATAGAAGGAAAAGAAGTGTTGCTTTGAGGGTTTACCCTCCATCTTTTATGAGCACCTATGTCATGGACGCAATTAGTTTTAGTTAAAAATTCCCTATCATGGGATGGAAATGGATTGTTAAAACTTCCCATTCACATATATCACAAGGACATGTGGAAATCCAATTTTCAACCACATTTTTTCAAGATTTGTCATGGAGTGATGCTCGCTATTCACAAGTGACTTTATAATCAAGACACCCCCAGGTTTTCCCAAGAAGTTGAAGTTGACATCCTCCCAGTGGCCAGATGGTTCAAGCAGGAAAAATTTACATATGTCAAGGTTTTTGGGAGCATCACCTCCCCCCATGTCCTCCCATACTATGCTCCAAATAAATGGATGGCTAGAGAGATAGCCTATCAAATAGCTAGTGAGGGAGGAATGAGAAAGACATTAAAGGATTCAAAGAAGGTTATTTGGCCTACATTCCCTATACAACATGGAGCATTTTCATTACACGACCTAGGGCATGCATTCAAGGAAGTAGATAACATGCTATCTCTTCGATTACCTAAATTCCTTGGAAGGCAATACGACTCGTTTGGCACTATCGAAAATTTTACCACTCTATTGAAAATAAAAGTATTCAGTAATGAGGTGGATGCATTTGATGGAATCTTTTTACAGAAAAACACAGAGGTGAAGCATATGGCACAATTACTTTTTGACCGTGAAGTTCTGGAAAAATTTTACGATTAGAGAGAAAGGAGGTTAACAAATCTCCCATTGGACCATTATTGATTAAACCAATAAGGGAGCCTACTAATAGTGTGACTATAGAAGACTCCAAAGAAAATTCTAAGACCAATTAAGGAGTGGAATATCAAGAGAAATATACAAGGGAATCACAAATGTCATCGTAAAATGGGAAAAGCAGAAGCATGGGGTGAGTAAAGGATACATCCCAATCTACACAGAAGATAGCTGACGAAACTTCAACTAGAGAGTAGGCTAAAATCCATACTACCTCTGCATATCCAATAAAACCCATGGTAATTGACTTAGAGGAAAAGTGGCACAATTTCAATAAAATGCTCAACATAGAGGAATAGGCGCCAGAGTTACAAACTCCACGACAGAAAACAACTTTGGAAATTACAATGGAAGAGACTACAAATACACAAGAGGTAGAGCACATCCCTGCCACGCCCACATCTATAATAACTTTGATAAGTGGATAAATTCCCCCTCTAGGTGTGTTCTATATACCATAGCATAAGGTCGTGGTGAAAAGTAAAAGCAATAAAAGGAAATTGGACTCTAGAACTACTACTACCCCTCAAAATGAACCAATGGATGTGCCATGGAAAGACTCACCCATTGACCCATCTTCCAACCTTACTAGGCTCTCTTAGTTTGCAGGTGCTTACGCTACAGTGATCATGGAAAAAGCAACATAAATACAAATGTTTTTTAGAGAAAATGAATATAAAATAACATCACTTGAGCAACAATTACAGCAAGTGAAATTTGAAAAACAGGCAGAGATACAGTTGGCCAAGCTTCAATAGATATTTGAAAAGATGCAAATATAACATCGAACTAGCTCAACCGAGAATAAAGCACAGATACAGGAAATAACTGATCCACACAACGACGATCCAAAAAATTGATCAGTTTGTTACCGAAGCACTTGGTCTTAACTCCCAGCTGACGTACCAGAAATAATTATTCTGCCAGAATATTTCACAATGGAAATATTATTGTGAAACAAGCAATAAACTAAAAATAAAGTCATGGAAATGAGACTTGAATACAATGAGATATTTAAAAAGGTCTCTGATTTTATCGCTTGGTAGAATACAGAAGATGGGAGAAAGGTCGACCTGCTAAAGCTAGAAGAATCTAATAAGAAAATCCTATTTGCGAGCTGGGATTCTAGGCTTAAAGAAGCAGAAAAGGCAAAAACAGATGTGGTGGTAGCAATAAACAATGTCATAGAAAACATCAATGAGAATTTACATAGTGTCAACCTTGTGGTAGATTCTGTTCCAGGTTTCCTTCGTAATTCGAAATAGCTTGAACAACAATGGAAACAGGAAGCAGCAAAAAAGGTAGAAGTGATAATGCAAACAACCAGGTTAAAATGGGAGGCATATTAACAACATTTGGTAAAGCCTCACAGCCAATGGATGACCCTATTATGTCTAACCACTTCTACGGAGAAAATGATGTCAGCATTAACTGATGCCATATTCACTAGATAATTAAAAGCTAAAGCCAGCCAACCAACATAGATGAAGCCCATGATGGGTATTTGTGATATGAAGGATCAAATGGAGGATAGTTATTCACCTTGTTTATTTCCATTTTGATTTTATTTTTGCACAAATTGAGGCAGGTCGTTTAAACCTCCTCAACTATTTTTGTAATAATCTATTTTTAATTTTATTGTTTTATTATTTAAAGCCCTCTCATGCATTTAGAGAGGGGTCCAAAGTTTTATCAGAAACAATATTCGAAACATGCACTCTTGTCTCTTTGAGGAAATCCTGGTGAAATTAATGGAACAACATTTATTTTCTATCTGATTTAGCATCTTCTATTGAAATTGCACTTTTGTACTCTTAGATGGTGTTGAATGGACTGAAGGTAGATCAATATTGCCGAGAAACATGAGTAAGATGTATTATAAATGGTACTTTTATCTCATAATCCTTTTTACTTATGTATTAAGCAATGATTTATTCTCAAATTGTTTATGTATGAAAGTTTGAATCTTGATTACCATTATTGCACTTATGTATGATGATGGTCTTTATTTTACACTGAATATATGAATAATTCCTTATGTGATATATCTTTCACAATTGTTTCGGCGAACATTTTATAAAAAATGACTATTGTTAAAACAGATTCACTTCTCATCGCAATTGAATGATCTTTATTACCAATTTCTTTAAGATATTATTGTAGATCGCATACATCATTTTAATCCCAAGTATATCTATAGTTAGATAGTTCTTAAATTAGGATGAAATACATGTGATTGTTAGTTAAGATTATATTACTTTTAGCTTAGACATTACTTTAAAACCTCACATATCACTCTCATAGCATGAGCGTTAAATAGATTGGGAAACTGATCCCATTATCCCCAGTCGAATCCACTACTCTAAACGGAAAAGAAGCTGCCATCCAAGGTCCTAACAAGGTGGTTTTTCCCCATGTTGAGGCAACAATTCTCGAGGCATCAAAATTTTGGCGCTAGAGGGAGGGCCTGACTATGAATGAAAAGTAAATCTAAATTAATAGGCCACTCTAAGAGTAAAACTCCCACACCCTCACCTTCAACTTCTTGAAAGTCTTCCAAATCCCGTGATCCTAAGCGAGAAGTTGAATTGAATATTATACAACCCATTGTTGAAATCCAAAACAATCCATATCATTCTTCTTTTACCAAAGCCCCTGAAGTTCAACCATTGATTCATAAATTACAGGGGATTTCGCTATCTTAAGAAGAATCTGAGTTATCCCAGGATAGTGTTACCTCTCAGTTCACTCCATCTCAACAGTTGACTAGAGCACAAAGTGAAAAGTTTAGAATTCCTTTATTTGAATTTCCTCTACCGAGCTGAAAGAGAGCTAAGAAAACACCATCCGAATCTCACAACGAGGTTCTATCATCATCTTCATTCATTCCATCTATACCCTCAAAATATCAATCATCCACCTCACCACTCTAGGTCGTGATTCACACAGGTATAGGAGCTACATCTTCCTCTACCCAATCACCTTCAAACTATACTACTACACCATCCCCTACCCAAATACCAGCAATGGCATAGAATCCTCCAAGGCCATGGATAAATCGATGGGCTGTTAGGATGGTTGGACCTTTACTTCAATTACCAGCACACCCAGAGAAATGGTTGCCCAAATTCAATCGTCATAATGGTCTATTAGCTGAGGAACATATAAATAATTTTATGTTGTGCATTAACTTGAATGAAGTAGAGGAATAAGACACAATTGTAATATTATTCCCATATACTTTACAGGGATTAGCGAGATCATGGTACTTTTGGTTACCATCAAGTTCTATTAACAGCTAGGATGCTACAATTTTTAACTAAATTTGCAGATGATAGATGTACGGCTACTTTGATCAATGATCTCTTGAATTTGAAAGTTGAACCGAAAGAACCCATTAAGGACTTCAACTCTCGCTTTAATAAATTATTGAATAAAATACCAACAGCATCTAAGCCTAGAGATGAGGTCCCAAATGAGTGGTACATCTCTTCTCTACCATCAAACACATCTATCTTCATTGATAGAGCTGCCAAACCAACCTTGGTAGAAAATATGAAAGAGGCAATAGCTGTGGAAAAACACATTCTCTCTGTGGAAAAGAAAAATGTATTAGAAGAACGGATATCTAAGAAAGTAACCTTCAGAGATGACTCTAGGAAGAAACCACCAAAAGATCCTTTTGATCTTGAAGGGTAACAGAAAGTCCTCAAGACCATGTCTAACATAATGGTTGATATTAAAAAACATGTAGTAGAGACTTCCTCTAAGGAACCTTTTAGACCATTTAAAAGGAATTCCTCTACTAGTCCTAAACCACCAAATTCCATATCAAATGCTAACTCAGATGGAGAGGAGGATGAAGTTTCAACAAATGAAGAACAAAAGGATGATGAGGAAGTAGCAGAGTTACAAGGGATGTGGGATTTCATACTTCCCAATGAAGAAACTCAAGAAACATTACATGTTGCTACCCGAAGTAGAAATCTTGTTCAATTGTCACAAACAAATCCAAAACAGAAGGCTTCAATGCCACCCCCTAGGGATAAAGCAGCAAGTAAGAAATCTATACCAAAATCCACTTGAACTACACCTACCCAGTTGGATCCTTCTCCTTCATCTAAAAATTTGATAATTTCTTATGAAATGCAATATAATATTATTGACGATATGAAGAAAACTAGGGAAAACATCATATTTCATGAGCTTAGTAAATTGAAACATCAGCAGAAGTTACTTCTCAAAGAGCTTAAAGCAGTACCTACTGTGCCACTTCCTGTTGCAGTGATCTCACAAGCTACCCAAGAAATTGGAAGACCCCCTAGCGACTCTTGAAATAATATTGATCCAACCAATATAGCTTTAGTTGGGGGAAGATCAAAATCCCACACTCTGCCATTTCTCCTTACTTTTCAAGTATTTAACAAAAAGTTACACAATTGTTTAGTTGATTCTGAAGCTTCATCTAACATCTTACCTAGAACAGTTTGTGCAAAGTTGAATGCTTAGCCTCAGAAATCCGTCGTACAAATAGTTCAATTAGATCTTTCTCAAGTCGAAGTTGTTAGGGAACTTAACCAAGTGTTGAAAACTCAAAAATCATTGCCTCAACAAGGGGGATAACCACCCAGTTCGGACCTTGGGAAAAGTAGCTAATGTCGCTTCCAAGCTTATCCCACCTAAAAATTACAACCCAGATTGATTTTCCATTGAATTAATTTTTAGGCCTTCTATTCCTGACAATATCACCAATTGGAGAGTCTTTAATAACGATCAGGATATCATAAGCTTCCTGACCTCAGAAGGCTCCTACGATGACTAGATAGTTGACGAGGACCAACATGATAACCAACTTAAACAAGAAACAGTCATTAATGTTATACCAAAATCTATAGTTAAGTTGGAAGATTTACATGACCTTAAAGACAGATTTAAATGGTCCACCAATTCAAAACTTTAGAGTTCAAGTCTGAGGTTTGAATTGATCAATCTTGGGACTAATTTTAAACCTCAAAATATTAACTTATGTCTCGGTCTTATGTCAGACGAAAAAGCAGCTTTTATAGGCTTGTTGAAAAGATACAAGAATGTCCTTGCATGGAACTATGAATATCTCAAGACATACAACACCTCTATTATTCAACATACTATTCCCATGATATTTGATGAAAGACTTATACAATAGAAATTGAGGAAGATCCATCCTAATTTAGAAAGTCAAGTTAAATCTAAGTTAAATAAACTACTAAAAGCCAAAATTATTTTTCCTATCAGAAACACCCAGTGGGTTTCCAATCTTGTCCTAGTTAGAAAAAAGAACAATGATATTCGGATATGTATAGATTTTCGCAACCTCAATAAATCTTGCCAAAAGGACAATTTCCCATTACCCCCTATGGAACAAATTTTGCAATTAGTAGTAGGCTTCGAGCTAATGTCTTTCCTGGATGGATTCACGAGTTATAATCAAATCTTAGTACATCCAGATAACCAGCTGAAAACTACATTCCAGACAAAGTGGGGCACTTACGCCAATTAGAAGATGCCATTGGAATGATCAATGTTGTTTCCACTTTCTAGAGAGCTATGGATATAGCCTTCAAAGGTTTAGTAAACAAATTAGTAGTGATCTACTTAGATGATATAACACTATAATCCAAAAAATGCAGTAATCATCTAAGAGATTTAAAACAAATCTTTGAATGTTGCCAAAGGTATGGAATTTCTCTAAACCCTAAGAAGTCTTTTTCCGCATTAAGTGAAGGAAAGCTCCTTGGATTCATTGTGTCCAAATCAGGAATTCATATTGACCCTGATACAATTAGAGAAATTTTTGAAATACCTTTACCCCATAACAAAAAATCAATGAAATCTTTCCTGGGTCAAATAAATTTTATTAAAAGATTTGTCCCTGACTTCTCAAGAATTGTTTTACCTCTTCAATCAATGATAAAGAAAAATTCTCTATTTAAAAGGGGACATTCAAACCATGAAGCTTTTAGCTTGATAAAACAAGCAATTATAAACGCCCCATCATTAGCAACGCCAAATTTTTCTCGTCATTTCATTCTATATACTTTCACTTCCGAGAAATCATATGCAGCCATATTGATACAAGTAAATCAAGAAAAAGCCGAAGCCCCAATTTTTTTCTTTAGCTCCAATTTGCAGGGAGTTGAATTAAATTATTTAGATGTTGAAAAACAAACTTTTTCTATTTTCAAATCTATAAAACACTTCAGACCTTTTCTCCTCAAAACCCACACAAAAGTAATAGTACCATTTTCAGTAGTGAAAAATATTTTAATACAAAGGGATGTAGGAGAAAAGGGAACTAATTTGGTGACAACCCTATAAGAATATGACATAGAAATTAAGCCAGCAAAAATTGTAAAAGGTCAAGGTTTTTGCAGGATGCTGGCATGAGCATCGAATCTATCAGAATTGCAACATCCAGGTGACGATGTACAAATCTATGCGGTAAGCCTTAATGAAACCGTATCAAGGTATGTTGATATCATATTTTACTTAGAAAACGGATACACACCAACCCAATTAAATTACATAAAGAAAAGAGCCTTGAGATTAAAAGCTAGGCAATATCAAATTGTCGACGATGTGCTTTTTAGAATAAATTATGGTTCTATTTTACTTAGATTCCTTGAAAAATATAAGGAAGAGAAGGCATTGCAGGAACTTCACGATGGACCAGCTCATGGTCACTTTGGAGGTGATACTACAAACATAAAATCTAGCATGCCGGCTATTACTGGCCAATGATGTTTAAAGATGCACACAATTATGTAAGGATATGCAAGATTTGTCAAATAGCTCTTGGAAGACAGAGAAAACCTGCGCTACCATTACAGCTTATCATCATTGACCAACCATTTGAATAATGGGGATTGGATGTAATAGTTGAGATCATTACTCATTATCCTAAGTAGCATAGATACATCTTTACAACCACTGATTATTTCACCAAATGGGTAGAAGCAATTCCACTCAAGGTAGCCAATTTAGAAAATATTATTGAATTTATAGACCAATTTATCATCACTAGGTCTGGCTTACCATCTTCTTTGATGTTTGATAATATGTCTTATTTTTCATGAAATGCTATGACAAAATTTGATCTTAAAAGAGGTTTTAAGCTTAAGTATTTAGCCAATTACTATCCGCAAGGAAATCGATTATCCAAATCCACAAAGAAAAATCTCATCAGGAATATTAAATGAACTGTTGACCAAAGCCAAAAGAACTGGCATATGTTTTTACTGTTTTCTCTATGGGCAAATCGAATAACTCAGAAATCCTCTATTAGCTCTTGTCCTTTTAATTTGGTATATGGGAAAGAAGTATTCTTGCCAAAAAACATAGCTATTCCCTCCTTAGCCTTAGTTCAATTCATTGGAGAAACTTATTCCTCATCTATGTAGGTTAGAAAATTACAAAGTCTTAAGCTTGAAGAGGAAAGAGAAAAAGCCAGGACCACGCATGCACATCATCAGTAGTTAGTCAAAGCCTCCTTTGATTCAAATTTTGTAACTTCAAAGACTTTTTAACTCAGAGGCGTAGTACTAAAATGGGATAAAGCCCATGAAGAGAAAGGTAAGCATACCAAGTTCCAACAAATGTGGCTCGGCCTATTTCAAATTGTGGAAAAATTAGGCCCATCGACTTTTCTGCTACAAGATTTATCAGGTACGAGAAAATCTCTACTTGTTAATGGATAGGTTCTAAAGAAATATTTTCCATAGAATATGATCTCTTCTGTTCACTGTATATTATTTCCTTTAGTTAAAATTTTCCTTTAGAAATACTAATACCAATTGAAAAGAATTTACTTTTGGCTTTATAAAGGATAGTCTCTTTTTAATTTTGACTTTTCGCTTGTATAAGTAAAGATTGTTATGAAAGCAATCTTCACATATGAAATATATAGTTTAATCCTATTCCTCTTAACTGTCTGTTTTCTAGCTCAATTATCTAATTTTCTATGAAACTTAGTTTTAGGAAAGAAACTTGTCCTTTACATCAGTCTAGAAAAGTATTTATAACAAGGCAAAGTCCCTCTCTAGAAAGGCATCTTTAAAACTCTGCAATTGTCGTCCAAAAACTCTTAGAGAGCCAATGATTCTCCCCACTCATCGTCTTTCATTTTTAGAGTGTAATTCTAAAATATACTTAAACTTAAAGGATAAGAGGTCTCATCAAGAGCCAACTTACCATGATCATAAGATTATAACTAACTGACATTACCAATACTACATATCAAAACAGGGTAATGGCTTAAGATTATAGTAATCAAAATAAAAGGGGTCTTATTACAAGCCAACTTGTTCACTTAAGTTACAAATCAAGTGAATCGTATTGTCAATATTGTTCACCAAACCAAGACATCATCCTTTAAGAAATAAAAAATGAAGAGCTGAAGCGACAATGAATTACTTTAGAAAATAAATAAAGTAATGAGTACACTTACGAGCTTATCTTTAAAATTGAATTTTGATTTAAGTGGGACACTGGATCATTTCTAGTTAAAAGGTAACCCTCTCAAGGCTATGAATTCCTGTTGGTAGCAGAGGCTCTACCTATGATAAATGAGTATACCAAAAACTAATTTGAGGAGAGACTTCTTGCTTTTATCTTTAAAAAAAAAACCAAGTAAAGATTGATGTAGTAAAGTGACTTTTTATGAGAAAAGAATAATAAAAAATCAATGGTTAGGTAGATGTTGTTGTATTAATAAAGAGCACTATTACTAACCTTATATTCCATATAACTTATTTTATTTTTGAAACTATCTTTATTTTGGAAGTTTTAGAAATTTCAAAAAACTCTCAGAGATAACTAGTTCTTCAAAGTGAATCGTCAATTGTTGTGGTATTCAACAACCTGGAATTTATTAATTATAGTAGTTAATATTATGTTAATAAATGGGGACCCTTCAAAAAGTATGTCCAAAAAAAAACTTAGCATTTAGGGATTTCTTTTAGTTTTTGGAATAAAGCAAAGATAACAATCAATACCCCCCACTTTAGAAAACTACTAAATAATTACCTTCTCACATATTGCATGATTAAAACCCACCAAAAGACCTTTCTAAACCTCCAAAATCAAGAAAAATCATCAAGTAAGGACCCTATGTTCAAAATTATCATAACATCCAATATAAACTAAGTCCTTAAGCTTTTTAGGTTTAAGTCTCCCATTGCATATCACCATTCATAAAGGGATTGCTTTAAAAAGGTCATTGCAAAAAAAGTGAGATGTGAAACTGCGATGACATTATAACCTTTATCACATCACATTTTTGGCATTCAAAAAAACATTGTGTACTTACCGCCAGCCGATATTGCAAAATGCGATCAAGACCTGGTCCCACTCCTTAAATATGATAAGAAAATGTTTTAGGTCTGCCACTCAGTAAAAAGGGTCTTTTACATAGGATAAACCTAGCAATCAACTACATTTTGAAACAACTAATGAGTGGCTTGCATCTCTCATCTTGCAAAAACACAGCGGGAGGTAAGAAAGACAAAAGGCATATTGTGATATTGCAATTTGCAATATTTCTTCACAAATCACACAATCGCTATCATCATAGTTCAAAGGCTCGTCACCCTAGAAGATTTCTTCCCATTTTATGATGCAAACATTTATGACCATTAAAGCTAAATGATAACAAATCATTAGTGGGCATTTAGTAAGAGATAACTGCATTTATGTGTGAAAATCCATTTAGTGTGATATGACATCTTCTTACGTGCGTTCAAATAAAACTCCTTTTATCACCTTTACAAGCTATCTACATTATTTTGTTTTATGTTCATTTTTGTGTATCCAATAGTTTTTATTGTTCACTTGCAGGAAAAATCCATAAAAAAAAGCGTTGAGAACAATCGTGAAGAAAAACAAGGCAGCCACCTTTGAGAAGTCCAAAATGACTCCTCTGTTTATGGATACTACATGCAACAAAGAGGGAGGAACCTCTACATGGGAGGCTATGTATAATATATTGGAGGAAGAGCAATCGAGGATTATGGAAAAAAAATTACAACTGACGGACGTGATTCCTCAGACGCTTCCATGTCAGAGACGACATGCTATTTTTTGCATCACATAGCCGCATGGCCAAAGATAATCCCTTATACTGACCTAGTTAAATGGGTTATTGATGAAGCCAACATCTCAGACAGAGAGTTCAAGACAAGAAGCCAAGAGGTTATGGGATCTTTTACCCCATACAACCTTATGTACCACCTTCTAGAGCGACAAGTCATCTACAATAAATAGTTCATGGAGAGGTTTTCCAAAGAGAATGACAACCCAGTAGACTACACCCAAACACGGTCGAATAATGAGGAAAAAATCAAGAAAGACAAAAACGATATGTACACTACTTCTTCTATTTGTCCCCCTCATAGTTTTGCAGCGGCCACATTATGTAGACTATTTGGTAGACTCGATAGTACTAAGTTATCCCCATAGTGGTTGTTGTTAATAGATGTAGCTATTAATGCAACTGTAGTGAATTGGGCACAAATTTTGTTTGACAATTCAGCGAAAACAAGTATCAAGTATAGAAGGAAAAGAAGTGTTGCTTCGAGGGTTTACCCTCCATTTTTTATGAGTGCCTATGTCATGGATGCAATTTGTTTTAGTTCAAAATTCCCTATCATGTGATTAAAATGGACTTTTCGAAATCCACTTCCCATTCACATATACCACAAGAACATGTGGGAATCCAATTTTCAACCACATTTTTTCAAGATTTGTCATGGAGTTATCCTCTCTATTCACAATCGGCTTTATATTCGAGATGCCCCTAGATTTTCCCAAGAAGTTGAAGCAGACATCCTCCCAATGGCCAAATGATCTGGGGAGGAAACATTTACATATATCAAGGTTTTTTCCAGTATCACCTCCCCCCATGTCCTCCCATACTATGTTGTAGATAGATTGATGGCTAGAGAGATAGCCTATCAAACAACTAGTGAGGGAGGAATGAGCAAGACATTAAAGGAATCAAAAAAGGCCATCTAGCATACTGTTGGACACCTAATCCTCAATGGGTTAGTGTGGAAGCCGAATGGACAAAAGGAATCCAAAAGACCTTGGGATGTGAAACCCAACGGTCACATAATGCACTATAAATGTATATCTCCTGTTAATAAAAAATGAACTCACATGATTTATCTTTCCTATTTTTCTTGCTCCCATGTGTGTTTAACATGGTATCAGAGTTGCAGGTGAATTTCTGGGCGAATTTCTGCGCTGGCCAAATTTGAGCCACTAGTTGTGGCCTCTCTATGCATGTCAGTTTTGCATTCATGCAAATAGAACTGTCATTATTGTGTGCATGCCTATTTCATGCTGCTAATTGTCTGGATGATATGCACCTGCACGCCTGCCTATTATGCCCATGTTCTGTATTTCTGTAGCCTGACACATCTGCCCTCTGCGTGATAATTAGGATCTTCCCTCTGCGATATAATATGGGTAACGCTTGAGCAAGGATTCCATTTGTAAGCGGAGAATTACAGTTCGTCAGTCGGGGTCTGCTCACCAAAAGATGTTCTGTTGCAGCAATCACTACTCCTACAAAATGTTGTCTCAGTCTCCACGCTGATATATAACAATGCTTTCACATAAGTCCGCTAGCTTCTCTCTCCATGCTGATTTTTGGAGTGGTCTGAACAAGAGAATACTGAGGACCTGGCTGAACCACTACGTCTGGCTTGGAAGGATCTAGTTGTGAAACTATAGTCGAATTGGTGGAGACTGTCAAATCATTGGTGGGAGATAGATTGTCTACCGAGCTCACAGATGTCTGTTGATGATGAGGATAATCCTCATTTGAAGTAACTGGAGTAGTGTTTGATATGCTTGAAGAAGGTTCTTCAATTTCAGACTCCTCGGATGTTGGAGTGGAACTCTTGTCACTGTCATCATCATTACCATAGCTTGGACTGTAATTAGTTACAAAGTTTGCATCAAAATTTGCCTCAAAATTTCCAAAACTAAGACCTTTACGTTCTGCCTCAGGAACTTGAAGATGATTCGGTATGATTACAAGCTGCTCATCCCTAACATTCAACTCTTCCAGATTTTTCTGCAATTTGGAAGTTGTGTCTTCCAAAATTGATTTTGTAGCTGGAGAAGGTGACTTGCTAGCTTTAGACGTATTGTTGCTAACAGTGGATGTGCCAATTATTCTAGGACTAGGTACAACATTTTGATGTGTTGGTTTTGGCTTCCATTCCTTGTTCGGTCCCATTGCTTTCTGAGATCCAGTAAGTTGTTGAGGCTTTATGTTATAGTGATTAGCCATAACAGAAGATCTGCTCACAGAATATCCTATTGGGGCTGAACTGGATACCTGAGGCTGCATTTCAGATAAGTGATCCCCATCTTTCATTTGAGACTTACTCATAACACGCTCCTGGGAAAATGAATGTATAGTTGTTGATGCCGAAATCTCATTTTCAGATACCTTCACTTCTGAATCAACTGCATCAAACATGTTATATTGTGCTATTTTAATAGTATTTGAGAAGCTAGATGATGCAGGTTTGTTATCAACGAAACCAATAGTCTACTCAACAACTACCCATTCAGTACTAACAGTCCCAACTTCGCGTTTGACTATACCAACTACACCAAATTTTGGTTGGGCTTTACACCCTTTGCCATGATGTTCTTCCAAGACGTCTGAAAGACATTTCTGCAAATCTGGTAAATCGACCTCATCATTCTGAGTATCAAGTTTAACTTGGCAACATTCATAGTAGATGAACTGCCACTATTGGTTTAAATACCCTTTCCTGCATATTGGGAAAAACAGACTACCATTTTGTTCTTGTATTTTCATGTGCTCAAAGAGTGCGGCAGCTACAGACTCTTCCTCTAGTACACATGTTTGCTCATACTCCTCAAGTAACGCAGCGTCTCTTTGCTTTAGCTCTGCTTGAATATCATCATGAAGGAGCCCCTCCATTTCCAGTAAAATCTCTTCATACTCATCTTTATCAAGTTTTCTGGTTGCTTCTGATGGTTCATAGTCCCACAGTGCGTCATCATTATCAGGAATAAAACCACTATCCCCATGACAACTAATCTGTCCTCAAATCAACAGTAATTCAATCATGTGATATGGAGGAAGCCACTAGATGCATGTAAATCTTTGCCCCACTGTTTCTGGGGTCTATTCGTCAACATCAGATCTTGTGCTGGTGCCAAAATTAAATTCTCGTGTTCCAGGTGTAAGAAAGGTTTCACAGTTGCATTTCCTTGTCACTATGTTCTTGTAGCAGTACACTATAAATCTGTCAATGGAACAATCACTTCACCTTTGATACAATGTTTTAGCATTCAAGTACAGTGATATCATATACTCATATATTGTACTAATCATTATCAAATACACAATTTCAATGATATCATCATAGCATCAAATTTAAGGTCTTCAACAATAACGTAGCTTCATGATCTTATTTTTTTATATGGATTGTAATTGGTGCTTCCTGGTTGCACACTAATCATTTGTTGCACATTTATAAAGGATATTGCTAGTGGGTGTTACTTTTTAGTTTTTAAGGTGTAGTTCTGACATTGAAGAGAAATGGCCAGAATCAGTGAAGTATTAGAGTTCATGAAAACTCTTATACAATCTACTGTTGATGACACATTACAAATCAGAAAAGGATCTCTCTCAGAAATTCAAACATGCCTACAAAATGCATAGGAAAAGATTGATTTTTTGCACCTTGAACCACAACTACAGCAAGAAGAGTTACATCAAAATAGAGATCATTCTGAACATGTTTCTGTTCAGAACATTGAGACTGCAACCCATTAACAACAAGTCAATAATATTACAGTTCATTTAGATAAATTAGTAAGGTTACATGCAGATGCAGAGGTTCAGCTTGCACTTCCCAAGCCCATCATCAGACCTTGGGAACAGCTTGTCCACAACAAGCAAAAAACTGGTCTTGGATATGACAAGGACTTGTCCTTTCATATTCCAGACTATGCCAAACCCATTCAGTTTCAGAGTGTTGGTTTCATTCATGATAGTTCACCTACTCCTCATAATAGTTCAGCGTCAGTTGTTCCAGACTCTGCCCCTCTTCCACAGCAACAACAACAACAGATCGTGAAATTTGAACACTGTGACCGAGTTGTCCATTTGAAAGATCATTGTTTTGATCTTCATCCATGTACGCACTATCATAAAACCAGTCATTCTTCACACAGATGCTTCAGAAACAAACATCCTGCAAGAACAAAGATTCATCTTGGATGGATCGCTTCTTAGCAATGGGCATCAACAGCCAAGAAGATATTCCAAACACATGTCAGAACTTGTTCCAGAGTATTGAAAAGTCTTGCAGCTGAGTTTTATCCATCATCTCACCTTGTATCTGACAGGGGGGAAATGATGGTCATCTACAAGATTCAAAGCCACAACAAGCGAGCTTGAGCCACAACCTACCACACCAGTTTTAGAGTTGTAGCCAGAGACAAAGATGCCCATGAGCATGCCTTCAGTTGGAAATCTGGGACACTTCCTTTAGCAGAAGACTTTAGCTTCTTGCCAGCTTTGGAAGAATTACAGGAACAAAATTGAGAACACTTCCTCTAGCAGAAGACTCCAGCTTCTTGCCAGTTTTGGAAGAGTTCTAGGAATTGCATTATGCATTCCAGAGTTGTTGGTCACCCTTAAAACATCACAGGTTGAGACTTCCCTTTTCAGGTTGAAGTTCTCCCTTTTATGAGGGGTGAGACCTCCCTTTATTGGTTGAAGGTTTCCCTCTTCAAATCAATAGGAGCACTTCCTCTAACACAAGACTTCAGCTTCTTGCCAGTTTTGGAAGAGTTCTGGGAACTGCACTAAGAGTTCCAGTGTTGGTGGCCATCCTTAAACCACCGCCCTTTATACCAACATTTCAGAGAGCACATTCAGCCTAGTACTGCCATGCATTTTTGAACATTATGTATTTCATCTCTCTTCTTGGACTCATACATAACCCTTCGGATTAAGGGGGGGAATGTTGGACACCTAATCCTCAATGGGTTAGTGTGGAAGCCAAATGGACAAAAGGAGTCCAAAAGACCTTGGGATGTGAAACCCAACGTTCACATAATGTACCATAAATGTATATCTCCTGTTAATAGAAAATGAACTCACATGATTTATCTTTCCTATTATTCTTGCTCCCATGTGTATCTAACACATACATTCCCTATACATTATGGAGAATTTCCATTACATGACCTAGGGAATGCATTCAAAGAAGCAAATAACATGTTATGTCTGTGATTACCTAAATTTCAAGGAACGCAATATGACTTATTCAGCACTATCAAAAATTTCACCACTCTGGTGAAAATAAAAGTATTCATCGATGGGGCAGATGCCTTTGATGACATATTTTTCAAAAAAGAAACACCTTCACAGAGGTGGAACATATGGCATGACTACTTTTTGACCGTGAATATCTAGAAAAATTTTACAGTTATAGAGAAAGGTGGTTAGCAAAGGTCCCATTGGACCAATTATTGATGAAACCAATAAGGGAGCCCACTCCCAGTGTGAATACAGAAGATGACTCCAAAGAAAATTTGAAGACTGATTCTGGAGTAGAATATTAAGAGAAATCTACTATGGAATCACAACATTCATCACAAAATGGGAAATGCAGAAGCATGGAGTCAGTAAAGGATACGACCCAATCTACACAGAATATAGTTGAAGAAACTTCAGCTAGTAAGCACGCTAAAATCCCTACTACCTCCGTACAACCAATAAAACCCCTGGTAATTGATTTAGAGGAAGAGTGGGATAATTTTAATAAAAGTCTCAACACATAGGAACAAGTGCCTGAGTTGCAAACTCCACAACAGAAAACAACTCTAGAAATTATAGTGGAGGAAACTACAAATACACAAGAGGTAGAGCACATCCCTATTACCCCCACTTCCGAAATAATTTTGAGAATTGAAAAAATTCCCCCTCTACATGTGTTTTATAGCCCACAACATAAGGCTGTGGTGAAAAGATAAAGAAAGAAAAGGAAATTGGACTCTACAGCTACTACTACCCGTGAAAATGAACCAATGGATGTTCTATGGAAAGACTCACTCGTTGACCCATCTGCCAACCGTACTAGACTCTCACAGTTTTCAGGGGCTTACACAATAGTGACCATGGACAAGGCAACATAAATACAATTGTTGCTTAGATAAAAGGAAGATAAAATAACATCGCTTGAGCAACAATTTCAACAAGAAAAATCTGACCAGCAGGCAGAGATATAGTTGGCTAAGCTACAACAAGTATTCAAACGAATGCAAATAGAACATCGAACAAGCTTACCTGAGATGGAAGTACAAATGCAATCAATAACTAATCTACACAAATACAATCCAAAAATTGATCAGTTTGTTACCAAAGCACTCGGCCTTAACTCCTAGTTGATGCACCAGAAATAATTATTCTGCCAGAAGATTTCATAGTGGAAATCTTATTGTGAAAAAATCGATAAACTAACAAGTCAAGTCATGGAAATGAGACTTGAATACAATGAGATCTTTAAAAAGGTCTCTAATTTTATGGCCTGGCAAAATACAGAAGATGGGAGAAAGGCTGACTTGCCTATGCTAGAAGAATCGCATAAGGAAATTCTATTTGCGAGCTGGGATTCTCAGCTTAAAGAAATAGAAAAGGCAACAGCAGACGTGATAGTAGCAACAAACTATGTCATAGAAAACATCAATGAGAATTTACATATTGCCAACCTTTAGGCAGATTCCATTCTAGGTTTCCTTCCTAATGCAAAATAGCTTGAACAACAATGGAAACAGGGAGCGGAAGAAAAAGAAAAAGTGATAAGGCAAATGACTAGGTTAAATTGGGAGGCATAATGGCCACATTTGGTAAATCCTCACAGCCAATGGATGACCCTGCAATGCTTAACCACTTTTACAGAGAAAATGGCACCAACATTGACCGATGTCGTATTCGTTGAATAATTTATAGCCGAAGGCGGCCAACTAGCACAACTCAAGCCCATAATGGATATTTGTGATCTGAAGGATCAAATGCAGGATAGTTAGTGACCTTGTTTATTTCCACTTTGATTTTATTTTTTCACAAATTGAGGTGGGTCGTTTAAACCTCCTCAACTATTTTTGTGATAATCTATTTTTAGTTTTATAGTTTATCTATTTAAAATCCAGAATTTTATTAAAAATTATCTTCAAAACATGCACTTTTGTCCCTTTGAGAAAGTTCTGGTGAAATTAATGGAACATGATTTATTTTCTACCTGATTTAGCATATTCTACTGAAATTGCACTTTCTTACTCTTATATGGTGTTGAATGGACTGAAGATAGATCAATATTGTTGAAACCCGTGAGTAGGATGTATTATAAATGGTACTTTTATCTCATAATCCTTTTTACTTATGTTTTAAGTAATGATTTCTTTTCGAATTGTTTATGTATGAAATTCTAAATATTGATTACCATTA
Source organism: Pinus taeda (assembly GCA_000404065.3). Classification (NCBI taxonomy): domain Eukaryota; kingdom Viridiplantae; phylum Streptophyta; class Pinopsida; order Pinales; family Pinaceae; genus Pinus; species Pinus taeda. The sequence continues at coordinate 12,249 of APFE030291114.1, read as the reverse complement.
TTGCACTTCTGTATGATGATGATCTATATTTTATGTTGAATATATGAATAATTTCTTATGTAATAGATCTTTCACAATCGTTTCGGCTAACTTATTATATGAAACGATTATTTTTAAAATGGAATCACTTCTCATTGCAATTGAATGATCTTTATTACCAATTTCTTTCACATATTATTGTAGATCACATACATCCATTTAATCCCAGGTATATTTATAATTAGATAGTTCTTAAATTAGGATGAAATGCATGTGATTGTTAGTTAAGATTAGATTACTTTTAGCTTAGTCATTACTTTAAAACCTCACATAGCATCCCATTAGCACAAGAATTAAATACATTGGGAAACTGGTCCCATTATCCCCAGTCGGAGCCACTACTCCAAATGGAAAAGGAGATACCAACCAAGGTCTAGATCGGGTGGTTTTCCCCCATGTTGAAGCAATGATTTTCAAGGCTTCAACAGATTCTTGTATTTCTAATTAATACTAGCTATTGAACATTATGGTGATTTTAGTTGTAGATGACGTTGGCACTACTTCAATTAGCAACCTTGGCAGCTACCACATCCATTAAATTTCGAGGTAGCAATCTTCAATTTTATTGATTGGAACTATTTTTCATATGTCATTGACTTGATGTACTAGTTCTAATTTGTGATGCAAGATGTTGCTAAAAGATAGAAGGTGTATTGGAATTTCTACAAGTTCCTTTGTGTATCATCATTTCTTTGTGAAGTATATAACAAATTTTGTGAAATTATTAATAGTAGGTGGAAACAAATTCTTAACATTTTATTTATATTTGAACCAATGATTAAATGTATATATCTTTTTAAAATGATTATTCTATGAGGAGAAAAAAATATGTTAGGTCCCTATAATACTAGTGATTACCCTATTACTATTGTAGTTGCATCCCTTATTAATATTGTTGTTCCCCTATTTGTTGAAAATAATACTGAGAGGGGGGGTGAATCAGTATTATCTAGTTCTTTTGAAAAATCTTAATTATTTACACTTTGAGTTATTTTTGCATATCAGTACCATAAAATAATGAGCAAGAAAACCAAACAGTCACATTAAAGAACACCAGATATAAGGTGGAAACCCAATGTGGGTGAAAACCACCTGCTGCAATATGTCTCTATCTTCTTTCAAATTAGAAACTCCTTTTACAATGGTCTTGTACTGGTGCAGTCCTTTACCAGTACGCAGGCTGCAACCTACACAGAGCTACAACTCTCTCTCGTTTTCCAGTCTCTCTTGGAAGGGAACTACAACCCCCTACTTCTTTTCTTTCAAGGACCACTTTTCATAAATTTTCAAACTGGA
>APFE030291092.1:20883-34939 GCA_000404065.3 Pinus taeda | reverse complement strand
GGAGGGCACTCGGGATTTTTAAAAACTTACCACAGGGTTAAGAAGGAATTTTTTTGGGAGGGCCTTAAATCAGATATTCAAAAGTTTGTTGCGGAATGTTTGGTTTGCCAACAAAATAAAGTTGAAACAATTAAGACACCGGGTCTATTACAACCTTTATCCATTCCAAGCCAACGTTGGGAGGAGGTTTCAATGGATTTTATCACAGGTTTACCCAAGTTTGAGGGAAGAGTGTCATCATGGTGGTAGTTGACAGACTTACCAAGTACGCACACGTTTGTGCATTATCACATCCATTTAAGGCCAGTACATTTTCTACTGCGGAAACAATTCAAAAGCTACATGGAAACCCAAAGATTATTGTAAGTGACAGAGATCCCATTTTCACTGGAAATTTTTGGACAGAATTATTTTCTTGTCCTTGTACTCAGTTAGCTCATAGCTCATCTTATCATCCTCAATCTGATGGGCAAACAGAGATAGTAAACAAATTTTTGGAAGGATATCTTCGTTGCTTTGTATCTGATAAACAGACATAATGGGTCAAATGGTTGTCTGGCTGAATGGTGGTATAACACTTCCTTCCATACAGCAACCAAAATGACCCCATTTATGGCACTTTATGGGTATCAACCACCATCCATCACATCATATTTAAGAGAAAATTCTAAGGTTCAGGCAGTGGAACATCACATCGAACATCAACAACAAGTCCCCCAACTCTTAAACGATAACCTCTTGGTGGCATAGAATAGAATGAAACAACAGGCAGATCAACATTGCAGTGAAAGAAGTTTTGATGTAGGTGATTTGGTATTCCTATGGCTATAACGATATAAGCAAATGTCCCTCAAGCAAGCTAAGAAGATAATAAATTATCACCAAAGTATTATGGTCCGTACAAGGTGTTGCAAAAGATTGGTACTATGGCATACAAATTGGAGCTTCCTGCAGCTTCTCGATTGCACCCAGTTTTCCATGTTTCATGTTAAAGAAGGTTATAGGCGACAAGCTCCCAGTTCAAACAATATTGCCAGAACTTGATGAGGAAGGAAAAATTATATTGGAACCGGAAGCAGTCATAGAAACAAGAACTCGACAGCTACGAAATCGATCAATTTCAGAGTATCTTATCAAGTGGAAGAACTTATCCGTTGAAGATTCCACATGGGAGGATGAGAATTCTATGCAAAAGTATCTAGAACTACTCAAGCATTGAGGGAAACAATTTTGTGAAGGAGAGGGGAATGTTGGGTCCCTATAATACTAGTGATTACCCCATTACTATTGTAGTTATACCCCTTATTAATATTGTTGTGCCCTGTTGCCCCCATATTGTTATTACTGTGCTCCATAGAATCCTTCTATTGTTATTTTTGTGGCTTTATATTATTATTGTTAGGTCGTCTGGATTATATTATGACTCCTTAGACTCCTATATATAGAAAGGAGGATTTGTCATTTGAATCATCCAAGAATTATTCAGTTATGTAATGTAAAGGAGGTTGCCCCATCGAAGGGGCTGAATTCTAAGGTGTTTATCTATCTTTTCTAGGTTTTCTTGAGCTAGTTTCATAACACATGCATTCTGGGAAATCTAGAATGGGGAATCAGCTAAATTCTAGGATAAAGCTCGGTAGCAGAGAGAAAAATTGAAGGAATTGGAAGGCCTTAGAAATACATGTCAGAGAGTGAAGGAGGAAGGACTGAATCATGTAAAACATTACTGGCATGGAGGAAGACAGGAGGAAACCTGGAGAACTTGGAAGGACCCAGAGGCATGGGATAGAGACATAGATCCCGGACAAAGAGGAATATACACATCAAAAATAAAATCTAGGAGAATAATCAACCGAGCAGGTCCGAATATATTAAGATGGGGTAAATCTACGATAGGAGCCTTCACAATTGAATAAGCATATCATCTAACCATGCAGCAAGGGCAAGATGAAAATGCTTCCATATGGAAACAAATATGGCAGAGATGCTGTTGGCCAAGGATAACCATGTTCTTATGGTTGGTTGGAAAAATTTGCATCCTAACATGGGACCAGATTCAGAAGCGGGGAATCTATGGACCCCCTAGATGTTTCTTATGCAGGTAAGCCCAAGAAACTCAAGAACATATTTTAAACTCATACCTCTATGCCCGGCAGCAATGGGAGAAAATCAACTAGTTATTCGGGAAGAGAAACAAAGATCCCCAAAGCATCAAAGAAGCTATTAATCAATGGGGACGGGGCCAATTCTTGAGCCCGGTGGTAAGGCGAGCCCGGAGTTTAACAATGGGCTTCAACATCTGGATGATAAGGAAAGAGAGAAACATGAGGATATTTCAAGATAAAGAAATGCCCTTGGAATTGATCTGGAAAAGAACCCAAACTCACATAAGAGAAACTAACTTAATGAAAGAATGGAATCAGGAAGATTGGGAAACAACTCTGGAGGAAGGTAAGATTCTGACATACCTTAATCTAGAACAAGGAATGGTTCACTCCCAAAATCATAAGGATCTAGTAGTGATTGTCAGCAGCCCAACGAACTTTAGACGCCCTAAAGACCACTTCATCAAACTTAACTTCGATGGAGCCTCTAAAGGAAATCTAGGGCCAGCAGGATTTGGTGGCATCCTCAGAGACCATCAAGGAAGGATAAGATGATTGTATGTAGATCATGGAGGCATTATGAGCAATAACGAAGCGAAACTAACAACAATTCACCAAGGACTGAAAATAATGATAAAAAATGGATACAATAATTTGGAAATAGAGGGGGACTCAAAGATAGTGATAGAGATGCTTATAAAGTTGAATAATGGAAAGCACTAGGAAAAAGTAGTGCAGAGCTAGCAGAAAGCGGGCCTTATTCAAGACATGGAAACCCTCATGAAAATATTAAGCTATAAGATTATCAAAAAATAAGGCAGTAGACTTCCTGGCTAACTAGGGATGTAATGAACAAGGGGGGAAATGGATAGTATATGGCCGATGCATACAGAAGATCAAAGGTGGGAGCCTCTCAAAGCCATTATCAATCATGATAAGGATACAAACACGATCTCAAGGCAATAGTTACAAGTGGCCCTCGATCGGGATGAAAGATGGGAAGATGAAGTGGGATAGGATCGTGGAGGGGAATGCTCGGCAATGCCAGCATCGAAACATTCCCATAATGAAACAGGACACAGGGACGACATGCAAATGGGATAGCCCCCCTAGGAATAGAGCTAACAGAGTAGTGGGGAAAGAAACAACATAAATTGGCAGCGTATGATTGATTAGACGTGGGGAAGTTGATAGAAAACAAATAAGAGAGGAGAGGGTAAGGAGGGTGGTCACTAAGAAGTGAAGGATGAATATAACGGGAGCAGAGGATAACCTAGTTTCACCTGAGGTAACGCACAAAAGCAGGTATGTTTTCGTAAATACGAATCCTGTAATTTTCTTATCTGTAGATAGTTTGATGGAAAATGGGGGAGAGCTAGGATTAGCAGAGGGAGGGAGAAGTATATCAGAGGGGCTTAAATCCTTTAAAGATGGTAGTAAGGAGGAGGAAGAAGGGACAAAAGAAAACTCAGGGGAAGGGTAAAGAATGGGAGGAAAAAGGGGCAACCAGGGCAAAGCCCCTTTAGATTTTTGCAAGGGAGATGATCAGGTACCGTTTGAGGAGGACAAAGAAACAATTTGGGAAATGAGGAAAAATGTTAAGGTTACCCAATGATCTGGTGAAAGGGATGAAAATATTGAGGGAAGTCTGACCATAGAGAGAAATTTGAATGGGGAAGGCCAATTCAGGGGAATGGGGATTCAGGAAAGGAGAAAAAAGGCAATGGTAGAGAATCTAACCTTCTCTGTTGGACATGACACAAAGGCGACTGTAAGAGGCAGAATGGCACAAATGCAATGGGGAAGGGGGCGTGGTGGAAGAGGCCGGTCTAACCAACTGGGCTGCAACAATAACGCAACCTCCTTGACAGCCCCACAGAGATGCATCCAGAGAATAATGAGGAAAACCATGCAAGAGGCAGAAAGGGTATATAGAGAAGGCACAATTGAAGACATACATATACTTATTAAGACGCTGGAAGAAAATGTAATGGAAGATGACTCAGAGCCAGAAATGGAGGAGTGGGGGGACCTCATCCCAAACCCGAGAAACACGAGGGGTCGCATGACCCTTTATAAATAGGCTGTGCATGTTTATTGGGTGTTGAAATGCTTACTTGCAAAGGCGCTGGAGCAAGTTGCAGGAGAGATGGCAGAACTGGCCCAAGGTATGTAAAGGCGTTGGAGCAAGTTGCAGGAGAGATGGCGAAACTGGACCAAGGTATGCAAAACATGAAAAAGGAATTGAAGAACCTTCAAATTACCATGATCATGCAGGATAGTAAGCTGGACGAGATCTAGCAACAGTTGAAGCAGCTCATTCCAGCACATCGAACATATGAAGTACCACCCGAGGGAGGGAAAGCATGACCTTTAGGATGAGCTGCTGGCTATATGTCTAGTTTTCTGAGGATAATATTTCATCTTTTTGCCTATTTTCATGGGTATTAGATATATGTCTAGTTCTTTCTGTCGTGAAGTATACCTAGCTTGGATAGATATACTTTCTCATTTTTGTTACTGGATGGCATATTTTAATTTGAGGTGGCCAGCAAACTCAGTTTCCCATTTGGGCGGGTTGAGGTCACCAAAACGATGTATATGGCTGAACCTAGATTTATATGAATAGAAATAAAAAAGCACTACCTCAGCTTACAAAAAAATAAAAAAATATATTCTAGCTTTTAGCCGTGGAAAAATAATATTATAAATACTAAACATAAGATTAAAATACTGAAAGGACTTTGCATAACGCCTTTGGGGCCCGATGCCAGTGAAATCAAAGTTAGATTCTAATGTTGATATGGCTGCTCGATGCAATCCGGGGAGACCATGAAAGAACATTCATAAAAATCAAACCGAAGGAGTCTAAGAGTGTAACTAGAAAGATGCTTTCACTTATGGATTTCAATTTCAATATCGACATGGTGTTAATAGTAAGTGGTATTCAGTATTGAGAATAGAATACGGTAGTTAAAGGTTAATGAAAATTAATTTTTTCTTTGATAAGGTTAATATATTAATACAATCACGGTCAATAAATGTAGTTTATAAATTACATATTGTTCTTCTTCTTATGATATAGTACTCTTATATAACCCATAAATAAATAATATAAATAATAATATAAAAAATTATAATTGTAAAAAAATACAATATTTATATTAAAAATTGATCATTATAAAATTAATAATATTAATTACAATAATTATTAAGAAACCAAATGGATTGGTACTATAAACTTAAAATATTAATATTCTAAATCAAGAGATTAATAAACTCAAATAACTTGTATTATAAACTGAATGGATTATAAATCAAAGAGATTTAAATTAAACCCTAGCATCGATATTATAAACTTTCTGAATAATATTATACCTTAGAAATATGAACCTTACATTAATAAACACAAGGGATTGATATCATAAAAGAAAGGGATTATAAAACTAGCAGAATAATAATAAACATGAGGAATTAATATTATAAACCTTAAGGTAAATATTATAAGCCCTAAAATAAACATAAAACCTTAACATTATTATTATAAACCTTAGGGTTAACATTACAAACATAAGTGGTCACTAAACCTAATGGATCACTATTAAAAACCCAAGGGATAATAAACCCAAGGAATTTATATTATAAATCCAATAGATTATAAACCTAAGAGATCTAAATTAAACCCTATGATTAATATTATAAACCCTATGAATAATATTATACATAGGAATATGAACCCTTAAGTTTATGAACCCAAGGGATATAAACCCTAAGGTAAATATTATAAACCCTAGAATAAACATTAAACAATTAGATTAGTATTATAACACTTAGGATTAACATTATAAACATAAGCAATTAATAAACACAAGGGTTCAATGTTAAAAACCCAAGGTAATAACATTAAACCATAAGATTAATATTAAATCCTAGGAACAATAATAAATCATAGGGATTAATATAATAAATCAAAGGGATTATAAACTAAAGGGATTAATATTAAAGCTTATGATTAATATTATAAACCATAGGTTTAATATTAAACCATGGGAATATAAACCCTATGATTAATATTAGAAAGCCTAGGATCAATATTATAAACTCAAGGGATCAACAAACCCATTGGATTAATATTAAAAACTTGAGGGATTATAAACCCCAGGGAATAACATTAAACTCTAACATTAATATTAAACCCTAGGAATATACACGTTAAGATCAATATTATAAACCCAAGAGATTAATACTAGAAATCCAGGGAATTAATAAACCTAAGGGATTAATATTATGAACTCAATGGATTATAAACTGAGGGAAATAATTTTAAACCTGAGGGATTAATATTATAAACCCAATCAATTAATATTTTTTCGTAAGCTTGGTAGGACTCTCTGATTTTCAAGTTTACATGTCCATTACTAACCCTGCTACGAGGGGAGGGTAGCACAAGATTCAAACCCAATATCTCTGGTTTGGTGAGATTTCATTCCATGGTCATCTACGCTTGAGCTATCCGAGGCAAACCCAAGGATTTAATATTAAAACCCCAAGGGATTAATATTAAAAATCCAAGGGATTGATAAACCTAAGGGATTAATATGAAACTCTAAGATTAATATTATAAACCCTAATACTACAAATTATAAACCCAATATTAAACTTAATATTATAAACTAAATATTAAAAGGCCCTAATATTAGAAACTTTGTATTAAAAACAAATTTTGTAATGTAACAATGCGACATTGAATAAATTGCAATGTAATGTAACATTATGAAAATGGACCATGGTTGACCATGGATGATGATGGTTGATTACGCTTGATTTTCATATTGAGACAATCTTTGCCATAACGTGTCTTGTTGACCATGATTGACCATGATTAATTTTCAAATTGACCATGATTGACTACGGTTGATCGTGATTGATTTTTATATTGAGATAATATTGGTCACAATGTGACATTTGACAATGGTTGACCACGGTTAACCATGATTTAATATGGTTGACATTTGTTGATTTTTATATTGAGAAAATATTTTTCACAATGTGACATTGGACAATGGTTGACCATGGGTGACTTGCTTGATGATGATTGACGATGCTTGAACATTCTTGATTTTCATATTGAAACAATCTTTATCACAATGTGACATTGAACCATGGTTAATCATGATTATAAACCCATGGGATTATAAACCCTAAGGAATAATATTAAAAATAAGGGTTTAATATTATAAACCCTAAGGAAAATATTACAAAACTTAAAATAAACATGGTCGGTAATCATTGCCCATGGTTGATTTTCATATTGACGCAATATTTGTCACAATAGGACATTGGACCATGGTTGACCATCATTGATTTTCATATTAAGACAATCTTTGTCACAATGCCACGTTGGACCATGGTTGCCCATGGACGACCATGGTTTTCATAATATGACATTGGACTAGGAGATAATGATCATCACAAGGTGACCATAATTATTGACCATGGTTGGTCATTGTTAACCATAATTAATCATGGTTGACCATGGTTTGTTTTCATATTGAGAGAATCTTTTCATAATTCGACGTTGGACCATTGCATAGTAGACATCGATATCAACAATCTTTGTCACAATGTAATGTTAGAACATGGTTGACCATAGTTAACTATGGATGACCATGGTTGTCACAATGTCATGCTGGACTGCTAGATAATATTTGTGACAATGTGACCATGTTTATTGACAGTCATTGACCATGATTGATTTTTATATGGAGACATTCTTTGCGATAATGAAACGTTTGACCATGATTAACCATGGTTGACAATGATTGACTATCATTGAGCATAGTTGGCATAGTTTGACAATAGTTGATTTTGAGATTGAGACAACCTTATCACAATGTGTTATTGTTCCATGGTTGAACATGATTATAAACCCAAGGAATATACTAAACATTAGGGTTAATATTATAAGCCCCATGAATAATATTATTTAATAGTATGAACCCTTAGAGTAAAGAACTTGACGAATTAATACTAAAACCCCAAGCGAATAATATTAAACCCAAGGGATTAATATTATAAACCTAAGGTATATATACCCTAAGATAAATATTATAAACCCTAAAATAAACATGGTTGACCATGGTTAACAATGATTGATTTTTGTATTGAGAAAACCATTGTCACATTGTGATGGACCATGGTTCACCATAATTTTTTTTATATCGAGACAATATTTGTCACAATGCAATGTCATACTAGATGTAGAAGGGAGAGAAGATATATCACTTCCTCGGTAGATTGAAGGAAATACAGGACCATGAGATAGCGGAAAAGAGAGTTTCAATATTGGGAGTGTTTCTAGCTTGACAGGGATGTGAATAGTTGTGTGGATCAATTACTTACCTCTCAATAACTACGTTGCAGTTTAGTAGCAGTTAGCAGTAGCACAGTGTAGCATGATGAGAGGGGGTTGCAGTAGAGATGCAATGTTGGGAGAAAGGACCAGTAGAAGCAGAGATGCAGAGGGAGTTTCCATACAAATGAAACAGTGGCAATGGCAAAGCCATGCACAATAGTATAGGATGCAGTAGTGCAGAGGATGTTGAGCAGGGAGGCCTAGAATCAGGATAGGTACCAGTGTGGTATAATCAGGGTGATGCTCAGTATGGATTATTACTAGAGAATAATTCTCGCTAAGATGGATTGTTGATTTTGGGTAGAAACGGGTGTGCTCTAGACATGAAAATTGGTTCATAGCCTAAAGCACATGAGATCTCCAAGACCTAGAAATGGTTTGGGAAGATTCTACCCAGTTAAGGAGATATTAAAATTAATTTTAATGGAGTTCCTAAGTCTAAACTTAGGTAAAATAAAATATTAATGGGTATTAATATAAAACTGGATTAGAAGGTTCTAAATGACATAGATAAAGCCAAATCTAATCTTATCCATTGATTAGAGATGTAATCTTGGTTGTTGAAGGACCAATAGGAAAAGTATAAAAGGAGGTTTGAGGGTCAGTTGGAGAACACACTAGAGTGATCAGTCAATTGATTTTCTAGAGTGGGGTTTGTTGAGAGAAACTGAATCAATGATTAGTTGCAGCGAGGGCCAGTGAGTACGAGGCATAGAGGCAGATATTGTTTCGAGAGACCAGCGGAGAAGTAGAGAGAGGTCGATGCAGAGCTAGAGCGAGCCACGCAGAGGTAGAAGAGACTACGCAGAGGCCAAAAGTGCCCGCGTCATCCATGCAGAGTCTGTAAGAGTGACGCAGAGGGCCATAGAGGATGCAAAGTGCCTCAGAGGGTTGACGCAAAGGGTTCTGGGCTGACATTAAGGCCAGGTGCGATGACACTGAGCTTCAGATTGTGCTGGAGAGGGTTTCATTAGGAAGACTTTTCGAATATCTCCTTCTGAATAGAGAGGTATTACTGCCAGATTATTTTTTTTGTCAGGTGAGCCAATTTGGCACCCAATTGTACTAAGAAAGACTACATAATAAAATAAACCTCAAAATTGTTGCATTATTTTTCCCATGTTGGGTTTTTCTAGGGACGAGTTGTGCAAAAATAACGGTGTCACTTCTATGTTTTCTATTTATTTGAGTTGTTGATTTGTAGATGATTGATACTGTATTATGTTTATTTCAATATTTATATGTTTAAATAACTTGTTCATAATTAACAAGTAGGAGAAATAAACCAAATAACACAAATTAAATTTCTAATGGGTAATACTTAGAAATTTCATCATTTGGAGTGTGATAGGTGCCTTAGGATGCTTAGAGGAGGCTGACCTAGTAACATGATTTCTTACATATGTTATGAGAGTCTCTGAGATGGTTCTATGAGATGTGACTTTCTCAACTTTCCTCTTAATGGGTTCTAGCTCGTCTTTTTTACTTGGTGATTCTTTAATTATACTAGGGATCCTTGTGGGAGTTTGAGGCTTCCCCTATTTAATCCTAGTACTTTTCCTTGTTTTGAACTAGAGGGGAGTTTTCCTCTACCTTTTCTTCCTAGGTTTGATTGGTGTGCCCAAGGTAGCCAGGACAACAATTGCCTCCTTTTCAGGGTGTTCAGGAGACAAAATTTTCAGTTATGGGATACCTCCTCTTCTCTAGGTGTAGTGGTTTTCTCAGGGCTTGGTTCTTCCTGCTTCTCCTCCTCCTCTTCTTCATTTTGTTCTTCCTCCACCTCTTCCTTTTCTATGGTTATTCCTTTGTTCTCTTTGCCTATACCTCTTCATTTTCCTCTACCTCTCCTTCCTCTTCTACCTATGATTCTTCTCCTTTAGCACTAGAGGCTTGGTTCTAACCAAGTGCAAGGACTTGAGTGTCAAGGAAGGCTTATTTGTCCATATCTCTAAATTTGGACCAGAGGACGGGAACCCTTAACTTATTGAAAGCATCTTCCGCTATTATTTTGATGAGACTAGGGTGTCCTAATTGTTGTTGATTTCCCTCCTTCACCTTCTAGCTCATTTCCATAATGGACTGTAGGAAGAAAGAAGACACACTGAGTCTTTGGGATATGGGAAATCTTGCTCAAAATGTCATTTCATGGATAATTCTGAACTGGTTGGCATAGAATACGCTCAATATTCCTTCAAAAGAGATGAACTTAAGATATGGTAGGCCACCTCATCCCAGGGATAGGGGACGTTGTCCCTTATGACTACATTTTTATCTTCAATTGGTCTTTCATCTGCAATGAAGAAATTCTTCTTAGTAATGGCACTGCTGGACTTGTCTTGTTTTCTCCATTGGACCCTCGGGGGAATTTTTGTCACCCTGCTGATTAGCTTAGGATTGATGGTAATGGATAATCCCTTGACCACAATGGTAGCAATGGCTCTTGGCTAAGGGTTTAGGGCCATGGAAAACTCATAAGTGATATTATCATCATATCCTTTTAGTAGCTCAAAGAAACCTAACCACTCATGCCTCCTCAAAATGTCTATTACAGGGAGATGAAGCTAAATTCTCTTAGTATCTGTAGGCTCTCTCCTATTGAATCCCCATCCCATATTCTTCTCTGTTTTCAACTAGGTGTAGGAGTGGTTCTTCCTATGAGAGCTCCATTATGAATTCAAATGGAACAGAGGGGTTGGGACCTCTGGTTGATGACAATTATGTATATCCCTTCTATTTTATAGCCAAAAAAACTCTTTTAATCCAGAAGACAATTCTTATTACTAAGAGATTTGAAGGTGCACCGACGTGTAAATCATGGATAGGAGAATGAGAGGGGCCACTTAATTTTCACCATAAGGCATTGTATAATGATAACTGAAGACCAAATCTACCTATGAACCGTTGTTGCATCCTTGGAGGCTTCCCGTAGTAGCTTTTTGTGCTTACTGTAGCTTCTTGTATTTCCTTTAGCTGCTTCTTGTAGCCGCCTCCTGTAGAAATGATAGAGTAGGGTTTGACTCTCTCGATAGCTTCCCAAGCTCATTCCTACCTTAACTAGTTTCTAAATGAGTGAAGGTGCAAAAAAATTTGAGCTTTGTTATGTTATATGCTATTTGTGGCTAGGGCTCTGAGCGTTATGATGACTGGCAATAGCACGAGTTTTCCTCATTTGGGCCATTGGCCCACTTGGAGGGATCATTGTCTTGTACCTCGTAATCAACACCCACTCTGTCTTAACTGATCTTGACCAGTGTGACACTCTTGCGTTGCATGATGAGTAATAGATCACTTTTCGTTTACTAGTTAAGGGTGGCCAAGTTAGCTAACCACATCTATCTTATAAAAAGACCTTACCTTGACATTCATATATTTTTCATTATTTTACACCTACAAAAGGGCTTAGAGGTTACCATACCCATGCCGAGCTTGTGCTCGATCGATACATGCTAGAGTGTTGGACCTCTGTGCTGTTGCTCATGGAGTTACCTTATTGTCCTTTTACTCATGTGTATACTTTCTTTTCCCCTGTGTATTTGGATATTAGTGGTGTTCATGTGTGCAGGTTCTTTTTTGATATCCCAAGTGTTGTTTCTGCTACTGTATAGTCCTTCTTGGAATGGCAAGGTGCTTCAGGATGATGGGACCATCCCTTCAACTTGATCGGAAGAAAAACTAGGTTTCAGGGTTTTTTTTTCTTTTGAATTTTTTTTTGAATGAGACAAAGCTTAGGGTTAGTTCTCAGAGATACTTTTTTTTGTGAATCAAGGATGCATGGAGGATGGGTGAGTGGTTGGATCAAGATGGTTCAACCGTAATTAACCTAGGATAGGCCATGCATGATTATTTTCCCAATTGGATCATTTTACTGTAGAATTTCAGAATATCCTGTATTGCTACAAGATCTTCTTATAGCAGTTACAAGGCATCCTATAACAATCGAGAGAAGGCCTAACAATGAGTTTTTGATCCCAAAGGATGGATGAGAGTGGTTAGGAAATGGTTTTCATGGATGGTATGGAGTGGATGGAGGGAAAATTTGAGTGGCACTTGAGCATGTTGTCCCTATAGCTCTGTAATTTTCCACTGTCCTCAAAAACTAAAAAATGAGAAAATATTAATGAACAGGTTGTAGATCCCTGTCATGGAATTCTAATAATTATTATGTTGATGTGCATATTTATTTTGGAACATGGATTTAACCTCCATAGAATGTTTTAGAATACCTTTAGTAGTATACAAAAATCATACAATGATATTTTATTTTCAAATTAGTTATGCTTTATTTTTCCCTTTTAATCAAATTCATTAATTAAAAAATATTTGATATGAACAAATGTTATATGAAATGGTTATGATTTTTTGGGAATATTTTATTGATAAGTCATGGTATTGGCTCATGGTATTGTAATAAATCCTATTTAATGATTAAGAATCTATATCATAATGTCAGGGTAAATCTGCATAGTTAAAAATCATGTTTCGTTAAAATGTATATATGTTTAACATATATAAAATATTTTTATAATAATAATAATAATAATAATAAAGTTATAATCTAGTTAATTTTAATGATTATTTCAATTTTAGCAACTTGAAACATATGATGAAGTGCTTTGATGCATATTAAGTTTTGATGCCTATCAACATTGACCAAGAGATTTTTGTATGGTTGCACTAGTTGATACTTAAATTAGAATTCTAAAAGTCATCTTCCAAAATAAATACACCTACGTGCATACTAGGGTAGTCATATAAATTAAATGGCTGGTAAACAATGGTAGAGATTATAACTCTTTGCCTCATGATACATCTCACGTTATAGTTTGGAGAATTATCTCGTGAATATTTTGAGAGTTTTGAGAGCTCGGCATAATATTCATTTTTTAGTTTCGACGTTTCGAGTCATTACCATAACTCATCACCAGGAAATAATCTGGAAAGTTAACTAAATTATAACTTTGTCTTAAATTATTAATGTTATAATTAATTATAAAAGAATTCATACACGAGTTAAATACATAGAAAATTTTAGGGGTGAATGTTCGCCCTTTGGCGAAATTAAGGGGTTTTAAATTTTTAGTGGGCGAATATTTTGTATCATAGTACATTTTTACAAATCACCTCAAATAGCCCACCTTATTTTAAGGGAGAGGGTAAAAAAGGTAAATTTAGCCCTTGAAATTAGGAGTTACAACCTTCCATTCGCCCATTTTCAAGAATAGGTTTTATTTAAGTGAATCCTATGGGCCAAATGCCCAAATACCATATTTATAAAAGAGGTATGGTAAATTAATAAAAATATAAATAAATGAGAGGTATGGTAAATAAATAAAGCATTTTTTATATTTACTCCATAAGTCACCTTATATATATGCAAGGGTGTAAACAAATAAAAATATAAGTAAAGTGGAGGTATGGTAAATAAATAAAACGTCTTTTTATACTTACTCAAAAGGTATGGTAAATAAATAAAAATATAAATAAACTAGACGTATGGTAAATAAATAAAACCTCTTTATATATTTAGTCCATAACC
>APFE030291092.1:6223-20288 GCA_000404065.3 Pinus taeda | reverse complement strand
TTAGCTTGGTTAAAATAAAAATAAAATAAAAATCAACTATTAATTTTATTAATTTTTATGAATTACTAATAGTAATTTTTAAGCTCCAGGTTTATGATAACCCATGGTATTGACCCATGGTATTCATGTGAGCATAGACTATTTAAAGGGGAAATTCTATCTTAGATCCATCTTAATTCTGGGTCTACCAAGTGCTCAGAGGGATAAATAGATTTCATCCCCCTAAGAGTCGTAGATGTGGAGTTAAGATGGATATAGGTTGGTTTTTATGATAATGAAGATATTAAATAGACTTAGGAAACTATATTGTAAAAAAATCTTAAGGTGAATCGTTAAAGCATAGACATTGGACAAGTATATTTGTATACTTCTATTTTAAACTGAAACAAATCCAGGGCTAAAAGGAATGAATTGATTGCACTAGTCATCCTTCTATAACTTTCCAACATATGCTGGAGTAAACCGATTGTAATTTGGGTCATTTTTCTAATTGCAAACAGGAACATACTTGTGTATTGGCAGGGTGGCTACGAGGTCCCTAGAAGTGATGAATTTGAATTTTTATTGGTTTTATATATATTATTTGGTTTTTTCTCATGCTTTTTGTGAATGGCAAAGGTGAATTTTATCCTACACCTACTAGGTTATCGATATGTAATTTCGGTAATTTTGATTTCAAAAGATATTTTAAAAAAATGCAATGATTTCATTTTTGTATTCAATAAACACAAGATTTTATAATTGAGTAAAATGTTCGCCATGCCTGGTGAGAGAGATTATATATAAGTATCATATTATTGATAAAATCCCCTTCCATTTTTCCTATATACCATGGAGATTCTCCCATTTATTATACATGTAAATTTAGGGGGGATTCTTAAAATTTTCCCTGGTTAAATATGTATGTATTAAAAAAAATGTAACAATGTTTTTTTAAACTTGGAATTTTTTAACATGTTGAGTAGGCTTTTTACAATATCATGGTTATCAATATGAGGTGCCCAAAAAACCATTATTTCTATAACATTTTTTCAGTGACTTTTTTAATTAATTAATTTAATTGAAAAAACTAACAACTTTTAAAATTAATCTCATTTTTAATATTTACTATTATTAAAAATATTTTTAAGATATTTACGGAATAATTCCATAATATCCTTCTAATATTATTCTAATTAAAATGACTTTTAAAGAATAAGACTATTAAAAAAATGTTTTTAATATATCCATGTAAGTATTGATAAGTATAAATATTAATATAATTATAAATATATAAAAACATTTCAGATCTCCAATCTGCTCGCGAGTATTGAACCTGTGACTTCCTTTTGATAGGTTAGTGAGGCATCAAAATACTTTATATATTAAAATATTCACCCAAAGTGGTGGATTAGAAACATAAAAAATACGAAATATTCTTAGCGTCGAGTAGCTTGCAAGTATTGAACTGCATCTACAAAATATATATATGAAGATATCCACCCAAATTCATAGGAGCTATTGGATGCACTGGACCTCTTTAAATTTTGCCGTATGAGGGGATTTTATGTTTTTGAAGTGTCTTGGAAGATGATTACGTCATCCATAAACCCATTGGGTTAGGTAAAATTATGATGTTTTGTATAAGAAGGAATTTATCAACGAATATAGGCACCTTTTATACACGTTTATTGATCAGTTCTCTTGATTTAAAAAAAAATATACTGTAGATAATAGTTATTTCCAAATAAGAATATATTTGATATGAATTCACCTCCGGTTTTTGTGGTTGAGTTTGATAAACCACTCTTTTAGTGCTGGACACAATTGGGAAACCACATAATATTGTGAATTTCTATTGTTTCTATGTACTTGATAAACCACCTAAACATATAAGTGATTCATGTCCTCCTTGAGTTGAGTATGGCCATGTTTTGAAACTCCCGAATGAAATTCCCCTTATATCATGGATTTGGCTCAGGAGTGACTACTACAAGTAATTCTCGGCTACAGTGAATCTAAGGTTGGGTTGAAAATCAAAATGGCACCTTTCATTTAGACATTTGTCTTTTTGCAAACAAATGCATTCAGTTGAGAGATGTGAAATTAAATATTATGGAAAGTAATGTATAGGTCTAAGAAATGTTGCATGGTTGTAAAATGTTGGTGGATGAAATTATTGGTTGAAATCATTGAATGTCCTATGAAATTTATGATTTTTTGTCATTCTAATGCTAGATAAATTCTTTAAAATTTTCTCTATTTTCAATGTAGATATCATCTCTGTGATGCTATGCTAATAATTTGCTCATATCTATAGTGAGGGATGCCAATTTCCTGTGTGAAAATGAGAGGCTAATCCCTTGCTTATTTTCCTAAGGAATGGGTTTACAACTGTGTTTATTTTGACCTTGTAGATTAGTCTAAATACATGTGCATGCAAAGAAAGACAATCTTTGTTAAAAGGAAATTGAATGCCTATATTAAAACAATTTGTTCATCAATCTTTATTTTATAAAGTTGCAAGCATAGGAAGAATAGCTGTATCATTTTTCATTTATGTAAACTTGTAAATATATTTTTTCATTCTATAGGCCAAGATGAGTCAAGGAAATGTTAAATATCAGAAGGGATACTATAGGGCACACACACACACACATATCCATTAGATGCATAGGTGTAAACCTTTTATACAATAATTGAAGTCTAGGCCAAGTCTATCTACAACTTAGAAGGGATAAATCTATAGCATCATACACATTCACTTAAGGAAAGGATTCATTTTATATATAAAAATATGTATTGATTTTGGTTAATGCACAAAAGTGGGAAACCTTAAGACTGGAGGAATAGTCCTTACGCCTCTTACGCCCATATGGTTAGGCCATGACCAATACTAAAGTGGAAGAGATCCAAACCATTGATATCCTGAATGCACCTCCACCATTGGATTAACTATAGGTTTTACCTCAAATTTTGATAGATCGAGTTTTATCTAGCAACAAATAGGGAATTTTACCATCCCGGGCATCAAAACACCAGGCCATTGGTCATTGCATAGATATGAAAGTGTTGTCAAGGGACAATGGATGGAAGTTAGTAGTTGGAGAGAGTATCTGACTTCTAATAAATATGTATTCATCTTGTGGCACTAGACCAATGGGCAACGGGCTAAACACAAATGCCAAGGTGCAACGAACTGAGGAATTGGTATTAACAGACATTAGTAGATGTGAACCCTTCTTGTTATATAATGTAGAAAGGGTTTCATCTTAGACCTTAGAGGTTTTAACGAGTGGATCATTGAGAAAAAGGTTCTTTATAGTTTTTGGCAAAATTGTCGTAGCGGACTACCAGGCCATCAAACTTAGAAAGTAAATTTCAAGTGAAAAAGGGGACTGGAAGGTTCCTATACCAATAGGAGTCATAATTTTGAATGACTAAGGTTAAGCCTTATAATATTTTACATACCTTTGCTTTCTGCAAATGTTTTCCATATTAAAAAATTAAAAAATTTAAAGAGGGTATGTCCTAAAAGAAATATCAAAGGACAAAAAGAATAAGAGAAGGTCAAAAAATGAAAATATATGAACCCCAAAAAACGAAAAGAGACCATGAAAGTGTGAAATTCTAAATGTAACTACTATTTACTTTGTGCACAATAATGATTGTGTGCAACTTGTTATTCATGCCACAATCCATGGTAATCAAACTGTTTAATCTTGGTTATTTCATGCTTTGAATTTTATGTTTATAGATAGAGTATAAAATCTAACCAAACAGTTAAATCTTAGCAAATAATTAGATAGGTAGAGAAAATTAAGGGAGCTCATAAGTTTAATTTGAGCCCTTGGATGATATTAAGTTAGAATTAGATAGATTAATTTTCAAAAGAAAAATGGTTGATAAAGGTTTTCTACCCTAAATCAACGCACATACAATGAAGAAAAAATGGTAGGGCAAGTAATCGGTAAGTAGAAGAAAGGTTGTTGAACTACAAAGTTGATTGAATCAAAATACATGCATCAACCTTAGACACATATTTCCTTATGTATGATCAATTATGGAAGCAAAAATAAAGGTTTTCAAGTTAATGTGATTAACTCCCCCTCATTCATTTTCCCCTTACTTACTAATTTCCTATCTACAAGTATGTTCTAAGTACTTTAAATCCTTCAAGTCAAAGAGGCTCATAGCGTTTCTCTGACTTTTGGTGGGACCAGACACCCAGCTTAATGACTTATGGACATCACGTGCTAGAAGCCACTTCATAAAAGTCATCCCCATTCATTTCCCTAATAAAACCCCTTTTCCTAAGGTTAAACGTCATTTGCCTAGGAAAAGTAAAGCAACTCCATTTCTAAATCCCTTTTAATTCGAAAAACCCACCAAAAACATTTTATCCTAAGTATAAAGTGTATGCACAAACATTACCTTTTTACATAGGGGTGTATCCACCCTACCCATCGCATTTCATATTAATTTTTTTATGTAATTATATAAACCCCCATATACCTTTTCCCTTCTATTAATTAAATCCCATAAATAGATACCCCCAACGCTTAGTTTTAATATAAACTATAATATTTACCCCTTATCCTGATAAAACAGCTAAACCCCATTATTAAACCTTGCCTGATGAATTAAACCAGTGATTAAATCTTAATTAATCACAAACAACCGAAGATTAAAGTCCTGGACCCCCCCCCCCCCCCCCCCCGAAGCTCATTCTCTTATCATTTGCACACCTCCCTTTCCCAACTGTCATTTGATCACCATCCCCCTGATCCTACAGTCCATAGCCATATCATTCGTGCCCAATGGACGATTATTATCTGTCCAATAAAGTGGTTTTCCCCGAACCACAAATGCTACGTGTCAGGTGCAGAGGTAGATTGGGTGACCCCTCCTCAATACTGCCTTCGCCATAAAAGTGGTGCGATGGCCTTGGAAACTGCCTCCCCACTCAGCATGATAAACGACCTACTATTCATAATATAAAATTCCACACCAA
Organism: Pinus taeda; assembly: GCA_000404065.3. NCBI lineage: Eukaryota > Viridiplantae > Streptophyta > Pinopsida > Pinales > Pinaceae > Pinus > Pinus taeda. The sequence continues at coordinate 15,295 of APFE030291092.1, read as the reverse complement.
TTTACCCATTACCCGTTAAAACCCAGAAAACCCTCATTTTCGTGCATTTTACTTAGTTACACAGTGAAACCTATCAAACCCTTCCGGCACCACCCTGAGCCTCTGAGACATGATTTCACCATGGATTCCCTCCTGAACACCTTCTGGACTTTGTCCACAGTTCTTCCCAGCTTCAGTACCGCCTCCGGTCACCTCCTCACAGCCCTGTGTTTTATTAACAAATTATTGTATTTTGCAGGTAATTAGCAAAAGACCAGACCTTGGGTAAACAATTTTGATATTAGTCACAAAACTTATTTACTCCAAGACTCGAAAGGAAATATATTTAACAACCTTCATTCAAAAGACGAAAATAATTATACATGGAACAAAGAAAGAAATCATTCACACAGAGACATTGATTGTTAAAACAAAGGAACCAGGCAGAGAATACAGTAAAAAGACAAACATGTCAAACATACAGAAAGTTTATCAATATCCATTACCATATGTTGATACATATAAAAAACTAAATAATTTATTGTTGAAATACACAGTAAAAAGTTAAAATATACAGTAAAAGTAAAAACACAATAAAAGATAAAGACAAGTCAGCATGTCAAAGTGTATCATTGTCAAAGAGTATTAGATGAAAGCTTAAAGTTACTAAAGCATCCAGCGTGAAAGTTCAAACAACAAAGAGCATATAGGGCTAAAAATCAAACCATAAAAGCTATAAGTACTACAATAAATGGGACATCATGAAAGAAGTTCAATAGTTGTCCCTATCTTCTTGCAAGAAGATATTTTTATTTCCTAGATTAAATCTTAAGTTAGTTTGAGATATTTTGTAATAATTTTTGTGTAAATACTTCACAATTTGAAGTATGTAGGGTAGATTCTTAGACATTCCTATAGAAGTTTGATCAAGAGATTTTAAAGCTATTGTATCATCGACTGAGCCAGCAAGCTGGATTGATGAATAAAGACAAGATGTTTCATAGGATTCATGTGTTAAGCGAAGTGCAGACAAATATTTTCTTATATTATCATTATCTTTCTTAATTTTTTTCCATAATCTTTAATGTATTTCCGAATCTGAAGAGTATAACTAGAAAAATATCTCAGAATTTGTTTAATTACACCCTGTTTTAACAGTTAGGCATATAAATGTTTTCTACTGATATCTAAGTTAAGGAATTCTTAATTGCTCATTAGTTTAGGTTGTTTCTTGCTAATCCAGATGAAAGTATTCTTAGTTTCCCTTTTCTTCGATTACCCTCTATTCCTCGTTTATATCCGGGTCTGAGAACCCTTAATTACTCTCTCACCCTAATTAAAATTATTTCACCCCACTGTCCCAAAGACCTGCACTTAACTCTACTAGCTTTCCCTTTGAACATTCCCTTTAGTCAGTTGATCTAGTTATGTTTCCCCTCTGTTGAATCCATAGCCCAATGGACTTGTTAGGGCCTAGATTTGTCTCAGGCTGAAAAGACAAGGTTCCAGGGCCAACATCAAACCACGCTCAGCCTCATAGCTAGCCCTACGAGGATAGGAGAGGGCTCTCTCCAGGTCAATCTCGGCAAAAGGTAATCAATGAGGCTCGAGATGACTAAATTTGCAACTGATCTTAGGCTAGGTATTAAGTACAAGGAGTTTGAGGTTGATTTTTGAGGTTTTTTGTTGAATCAACGGGAGAGGCAATTTTGGGTGCGGGGATGAGACACAGTTTTTGCAGAGGTCCGATTGGGGCAAGGAAGGCGATCATCTTGATGCTTTAAAAATGAATGAGATGGATAGATCGGACTGGCGAGGAGCTAAGGAGAGCAAAAAGCTTTCAAGGATTCTCCTTAAACAGATGAAAACATGGAAAATCAAACAAACCTAAAGGCAGAGCATAACGATCTATGGATTCTACCTTAACACTTCATTTGTTTAATTGCAGAAGATGAGAGAAGGAAAATGATACACATAACAACTTACAATTACTGAAAGAAGAACACCATCAACACATAAAGCCACATGGATCCCAAACAGTGCTGCAAAACCCTAATCTTTCCTTTGCCAAAAATGCAGAAGTGAATGTACAATAGAGTGCCAAGCTTTTCCCAATAGTCCAACCATGAAAAGGACTTAGAAATTACATAATATAGGCAAGCCAACCTATTCACTTGCCTCTAGGGGTCGAGCTCATCATTCTAGGAGCTGTTTCAACCAATTCTAAACAAAGCACTACAATCTAGGCAGTCAAAACAACTTGCCTCTATAAGGTAAGAAATTGATTCATTCATTAAATTTTCACTCTTTAGTGAATGAATCTTATAGAACAAGTAACCAAGTGTCAAAATTACATCATTTTCACTCAATTACGACAAGATAAGTCAAAAATTACATCACAAATCAAAACTAGTCAAACTGGCTGAATTTCTGAGCTGAAAGATGAAAAATTGGGCCAAAATCCTCCGTGCGCTGCTCTGATTTCTACATGCGCCGTGCTACTTTGCTGCTGATTTTGAGGCACTTTCTAAAGTCCAAATTGAGCTTAGGTTGTCTTGTTGGAAAGCCCTGTCTATCTAATTTCCAATTCAAGCGTAATTTTCCAATTTGGTGTCCATTTGCCCCTCCAAAACTTGAATCTCCTAAGACTACTTCCTATGTGTCAAAATAGGGGCAGTGAGGTCATTTTTTGCATGTTTTTTGACCTTTTGGGGACCCAAAACTTGCCCAATTTTTTTGTCCAAGTACCAAAATTCATGATTTCCCATGAAAAATCCAAAAATGCAAGCCATTTTTAATTTGGAGCTCCCAATCCTATGCGTCGCGCAAGGTGCGCGGCGCATATAGGGAAAAAGCCTGTTGTTTAGTGCAAAAAATTCCAAAATGTCAAAAATTTCTCCAAATTTCTTGAAATTTGGACTGTAGGTCCCCCATCAAGTGCCATGCTCAACAAAAGAAGCTTCGGTCAAGACTTGGAGCCTATCATGTGTTTTATGCCTCCTTAGTACCCTCCTGGAGTATGCAGTTTCAGTTGTAGAGTCGTTGTCTTGGTCATATGATGTATCAGTGCCCGCCTCCATGGTGTTGAAAGTCTATGCCAAGTGTATGATTGATTTGTTGAAAATGAGGAATGAAGGTTTGATGTCTTTGTCATCAAGTGCCAAAATATGCCAAAGGGAAATGAGGAGCTGTGAGGAATATGGAACAGTAGGTATTATGGAGTGAGGGTAAGGATATGGTTCAATCAATTGAAGTCTGCAATGTGAGGACAGTCACTTGATTATGTTTTAATAGTGTGAGGTTTGGGGATTTATGTATAGTAATAGGGTTTAGGGTGTGGGACTGTTGTATAGGGTTGGGAGATTTTTATAAGGGCTAGGGTTTTGGAGTTTTGGGATTTGAATGCAATATAGGATTAATGAGTTTGATGGGGGGGGGTAGGAAATGAGGAAACAAAAGGGAAATGGGGAAGGGGAGAGTCCTTGGTGACCAAGAAATAATTCAAGGCCCCACAGCAAATTTCCTTTGAATGTATTTTAAAGGGAGGGTTTACATTCTTGTTTCAACGACTATCACCCATAAACCACCGTCTCTTATCATAAAATTTGCTACAATATCAAGATAGCAAGCCTACCAGGAAAATCTAGGCAAAGTAATAGCAATTTGGTGAAGTTTCCAACAATTTTAAGGCTTGAGACTATATGCGTCATGTACTCTATATGCGCCGTGCTAGTGTAAATTTACACTGGAAATTTTCTCCATGTTCGTCGCGCTCTTTATATTCGCCGCACCTTTTTCCAGGCAACTTCTGGAGGCCTTCCCGGTGTCCAAATTGGGTATAGGATAGCTCGTTGGAAAGTTCATTGAGTCTACTTTCTAATACAACTCGAATTGCACAATTTGGAGTTCATTCGCTCTATCAAAAATAAAATCTCCCAAGACTGGTCAAAATGTGCCAAATGAGGTTGCCTCAAGGTAGAGTGTTGTTGCCGTCAACTTTTGAATGCCTTCATCAACTCGAAATTGAGGTTATGATAGCTCATTAGAAATATATTTGTGTCTAGGTATCATTTGACTCATCAAGAAAGTCATTTGGCCAACCAAGCTATGAGAAAACTTGATTTTTCGAAGGTCACTTCAGAGGTGCATTCAATTCTCGTGAGGCAATGGTATTTTTGACATTTCTCTAAAACCATGACAGTTGTGTAAAAATTGAAGGATTTTTTGCTTCCTTGGCCTGTTTTGGACAAAAACCTCTCTCAGTTTTCCAAAATTCATCTTTTATTGCTCAGAAACATCATTTTAGTGAAACCTATCCTGATGTGTGGAACAAGGGAATTGTCGAAATGAAGCGAAATGAAGGGGATAAGGTGTTTCTAATTTCTTGAGAAAATTTTTGGAAGTACGGAGGGATGTTAGGAAGCAGGGGAAAGTTGGAACTCAGAGATTGAGTGAGGGGAACGGGTCCAAAAGGGAAAAGCACAGGTCCAACCTAGAAAATTACCACGTTGTAGCAAGAAACTAGGGTTTGTGCGAAAATGAGGAATTTGGGGGATCTCTGTAATGGGAAGTGTTTGATAAGGTACTTTAAGGATAGGGGAAGGTGTATGAACATCAGGATACAAGATTTGCTAATGATTTGACCATCCAAGAGAAATTAGCTTCAAAACCCTAGGAGAGGGAAATGAACCTTGCCTAGGCGCAACTGAAGCATGAAAAAGGTGTAAAATGACCCAATGGAACCTGACATGATGATGAAAACCCAATGAATGATGATATACTCAGCTGAAAAGTGACATAGACCGACACTTGTACAACTTTGAAAGGAGTGGAAGCAAACCCTAGACCTAATGCCTAGTGACCAAATTTTGCTTGAAGACTCACTGAAATGACAAAATTTGACTTTGACACTTTAAAATCACTTTGTAAGAGCAAGTTTGATCACTGGAGGAAGGCTGGAAAGACTGACACTAACAGGACTGAAGACTTCATTCTATCCATCTATTTTAAGGATTCCACCATCCAATCTCGAATACTAATAAAAAACACCCAAAACATTCATAACTAGCCTAAAAATCCCAGCGAACAAAGACAAATCATATAGAGAGAGCCCTCTTTGAGCCATAGGTTGGCTAGAGACTATGCTCCAATGTTGGTTTGTGGTTACCTTGGTCATTTTCTTTCTTCTAATAACTTCTAGAGAAATCTTTAAGTGATAACATAATGGCGACTATACTAGGGACATCAAATCCTCAGTCCTCATAAAGCTTTAAGAAAATTTTAAATCTACATTTTGAGCCTCTTGAAGTTATTTATTAGGAGTTATTTTGAAAAATCTCACAAAAACAATTAAAAATTTTGGAATTTTGTCTTCTAGGAACACTCATTTTACTAGGGCTAATCCAGATCTAAACCCTGCCCCAGTAGTTCATAATCTCAACTTAATTTCAAGTAAATCTAAAAAAGGAGAAAGTTTAGTTAGCCAAATACAATTAGTTAAAGCTAATTCATGTCCTGATGAGTGGTTATTTTTTAGAAGAACTTCCCTTTGATGTGCCATTTAAGAAGCCATTATTTAGAAGAAAATCTAAAAATGCAATCAATGAAATTGTTCTAGATCCTGATTTTATTGCAGACCTTGAAGTTCAACAAGCCAAAAAATCTATTAATGATTACATTATGAGATCTCCACAATCATACATTAATACTGCCATGACCCCTAAGCTTTCTAAACAGTTTTCCATTACTTTGAGTTCACCATTTTTCCCTTCAACTTCAACAATAATACCTTCTGGAGTCCATTCTTCACCACCATTTATACCTTCACTCCCTAACCAACCTATCATTAGTCCTAGTTCTTCATCCACTGCTGCATCCTCTCCAAGTACCTCAACCCCACATCTCAGCCCCTCCTAACTTACAACAATGTGAAACAGATATTCTCCTCTTGTTTTACCCACCCAACTTCATGCTATGCTTGCAAATTATTAGAGTAAGATTTTCCTATTTGATGCTACTGGTCATTACACTACCCAGCAACAGGTAAACAAGATATAGTAGCCTACATTCCTAATTCAGTAGCCTACATTCCTAATTCTCATATAGTAGCCTACATTCCTAATTCAGTGGTTAAAGACATCCTAACTCAGGATGGTCCTGATGGGAAGAGGGTAAAGTGGATTGCTACTAGTTTAGAATATGATATAGAAATTAAACCTACTAAGTTAATCAAGGTCCAAGGTTTAGCCAAACTCATGGTTGAATCGAACTGTCAGGCCTTGGATATAAATTGTATTGTAGCAATTGATAATGAGGAGGAGATGGTGAATCCACTAATTAGCCAGGACTTTATTGAATCACCTTGGTATGCTGATATCATTTATGTTTCACTGAACTTACAAGCTCCTCCTGAATTATATATGACTAAAACCAGGTTGTTGAAGATGAAATCCTTGAAATTTTGTATATTAGACAATTCTCTGTTTTGGAGAGATCATGAAGGTGCTCTTCTCAATTTCTTATTAAAAGGAGAATCTGATAAAGTTTTGGAAGAATTTCATGCAAGTGACTGTGGATGACACCTTTACTGGAAGACCACTGCAAATAAAATCCTTAGAGCTGATTTCTATTGGCCTACCTTGTTTGTTGATGTCAAAAACTATGTGACATCCTATCACAAATGCCAAATTTTTTAGGGGAAGAAAAAGCTCTTACCTTTACCCCTCAAGCCAATCTCTATAGAAATACCTTCTCAACAATAGGGTTTAGAATTCATCGGTGAAATTCACCCACCCTCCTCTGCCCAGAACAAATGGATCCTCATAGCCACAGACTACTTCACAAAATGGATAGAGGTCATACCTTCAAGAAAAGCCACATATACTGTTATCATAACCTTCCTTGAAACCAGTATTCTATCAAAATTTGGATGTCCAACTAAGCTCATTATCGATAATGCAACAACCTTTAAATCCAAAAGAATGATAGATTTCTACAATACATACCATATCACCCTGGGCCATTCTACAGCTTATTACCCTCAAGGTAATGGATTGGCATAATCCCCAAACAAAGGCCTAGTAAACATCACCAAGAAGTTAGTAGAGGATAGTAAGAAAACTTGGAATAAAAAGCTAGTCAATGCCTTATGGGCAAACATATTGACTACTAAGAAATCAATTGGTACTTCTCACTATCAACTAGTTTATGTGATGGAAGTTCTCTTTCCATCCTCTTTAGGAGTACCATTAATGAATATACTTCAAGAATTGCAGGTTGAACCAAATAGTATCCAAAGAAGAATCAACCAAACTATTCATATACAACAAACCAGAGAAGAGGTCTATGTAAGGTCTCAAGTTACGAGAAAAAGATTAAAAATATTTTTGATAAGAGAAGCAAGGCTGAAGATTTCTACATTGGTGGAAAAGTGCTTAAGTGGGATTCAAGGAGGGAAGACAAAGGAAAACATGGGAAATTTGATTTCCTATGGAAAGGCCCCCATGTCATTTATTCCTACAGAAGAAATAATTCCTTTTTCTTGAGAGAAATTAATGGTACATATGCAGAAGGTGGGCCAGTGAATGGTCGAATGCTAAAACATTACTTTGAACCAAGTTACTAACTTTCATTTGCTATTTATACATACTTTATTTACAAAGTATAGTTTGGATTGGATGGTGATCTTTGAAGTTGAAGCCCAAAGAGAAGGCCCAAAGCTTTAAAATATTTACTATCAAAAGTATCAATAATGCAGATTCACAGAAGGACGCTTTGCAACGTAATATTAACAAAAATTCAAAGGCTACTGAACTTCATTAGTTCTTGAAATCATTTTCAGAAGATTCCATCCCCAACTGGAGCCAATGTTAGGTTCCTATACCAATAGGAGTCATAATTTTGAATGACTAAGGTTAAGCCTTATAATATTGTACATACCTTTGCTTTCTGCAAATGTTTTCCATATTAAAAAATTAAAAAATGTAAAGAGGGTATGTCCTAAAAGAAATATGAAAGGACAAAAAGAATAATAGAAGGTCAAAAAATGAAAATATATGAACCCCAAAAAACAAAAAGAGACCATTGAAGTGTGCAAGTCTAAATGCCACTACTATTTACTTTTTGCATAATAATGATTGTGTGAAACTTGTTATTCATGCCACAATTCATAGTAATGAAATCATTTAATCTTGGTTATTTCATACTTTGAATTTTATGTTTATAGTTAGAGAATAAAATTTTACCAAACAGTTTAATATTGACAGATCATTAGATAGATAAAGAAAATAATAGGATCTCATCGCTTTAGTCTAAACTCTTGGATGATATAAGGTTAGAATTAGATAGAATATTTTTCAAATTTTTTTTTTTTAATAAAGGTTTGTTAGTCTAAATGCACCCACATACAATGAAGAAAAAATGGTAGTGTAAGTAATGGGTAAGTAGAAGAAAGGTTGCTGAACTACAAAGTTGATTAGATCAAAACACATGCATAAAGCTTAGACACATATTTCAATATGTATGATCAACTATGGAAGAAAAAATAAAGGTTTGCAAGTTAATGTGATTAACTCCCCATCATTCATTTTCCCTTACTAATTTCCTATCTACAAGTATGCTTTAAGTACTTTAAATCCTTCAAGTCAAAGAGGCTCAGAGCATTTCTCTAACTTTTGGTGGGGTTGTACCCTCGAATTAATGACTTATGGGCATCAAGTGCTAGAATCCCCTTTATAAAAGTCATCCCCCTTTGTTTCCCTAATAAAACCCATTTTCCTAAGGTTAAACTTCATTTCCCTAGGAAAAGTAAATCAACTCCATGATTAAATGCTTCTTCATTTGAAAAACCCACAAAAAACATTTTATCTTAAGTATAAAGTGTATGCACAAACATTACCTTTTTACTCAGGGGTATATCCACTCTGCCGTTCACATTTCATATTAATTTTTGCTGTAATTATATCAACCCCCATATACCTTTTCCCTTCTATTAATTAAATCCCATAAATATAAATACCATAAATAAATAACCCCAACCCTTAGTTTTAATATAAACTATACTATTTACCCCTTATCTCGACAAAACAGATAAAA
>APFE030291091.1:0-23346 GCA_000404065.3 Pinus taeda | reverse complement strand
ATTACCTCCTGCTCCTCCAAGACAACCCCAGATGCCTGCTCAACCGAACCCGAACCCCAACAACAGACAGGCCCAACAGGTATATACTGGGGAGATAACATGCCCTACCTATGCTGTGGAGATCCAGGAGATCAACCTGCGATCTGGGAAAGTCCTCCCAGAATGCCAACCTCCTCCCTTAGAAGAGGAGGAAGAGAGACAGAAAAGTGAACCCCAAGCCATTCCACCCTTTCCTGAGCGACTCACAACGACCACACAACCCAACCCAGAGGAGGACGAGCTTCTGGGAGAACTCAAGCAGTTGTGTGTGAAAATTCCACTTCTCCAGGCCATCAAAGATGTACCAATATACAAAAAATTGATTAAAGAGAAGTGTTTTAGGCACCCAGGCAGGCGAAAGAAAGATGCCTCGACCATCAATGTCATAGGACAAATGTCCAATCTCATGTTGGGGCAAGTAATCTATCCGAAATATTTGGACCCTGGGAGCCCTGTAGTTGATGTCCACATCAATGGCACCATTATACCCCACACTCTGATTGATCTACAGGTTGCCATCAATGTGATGACCAGGGACACCATGCTTAAGCTCAATATTCAGAGTTCCCTAAGAAAGACCTCGACAGTGCTGCAATTGACAGACCACTCCACCGTGACTCCCAAATGGATTGTGGAGGATGTCTTGGTCTCTATTGATTCCTGGGAATACCCTGCGGACTTTTTGGTCCTCCATCCTAAGGCAAAACTCACAGGTTATCCCCTCATTTTGGGAAGGCCTTGGCTGGCGACTGCAGATGCTTACATCAGCTGTCGAGCTGGAAGCATGACCATAAAAAATGGGCCTATGTCCAAATAGCTGGTCCTATACCCTCCTGCCCAACCTCTACTAGAACATGACTTACCCCTCTTGTTGGAAGAAGAAGAAGAGAATGAGGTCTACTCTGCATCATTATGCACAGTAGAAGCCAACAAGGGAGGCCCTCCAACCGAGGATGATTTGATTGAAAACTTGATCCAAAATCCTCCCCCTAGTGAGCTATCCTTGGAAGAATTGGTGGAAGACACCCAGGCCAATGTTGTAGTGGAATTAGGTGCCACTAATCCGACCACCCCCAGAGTTAAGAATGTGGAGTTTGGCCCTGAGAAGACTTTGAAGATAAACTCCTCTCTCTCTCCCTCTCAGGAAAAGGAGCTATGTAGCCTCTTGACCCGCCATTTGGAGGCCTTTGCTTGGAGCTACAAGGAAATGAAGGGAATCCATCCCTCAGTCTGTACTCATCATATCTACATGAAGGAGGACTATAAACCAGTCAGGCAATCCATCCCTCCTTCTTGTGTATGATGTGCAAGGGAAGAGAGGAAGTAACACTCAAAACATTCGAGATATATCTAGAGCAAAAGTAAAGTTGCATGATTCTGAGTCTGGTTCCTCGGATCGTGTTATTGAAATATCTAGGACACCAGAACAGACACACGCAGCAAAGAGCTTGCTTCAAGCATTTATTGCAACTGGTGGTCAAAGCCATCCCACACGCAGTACAGGCCAGGGTTATTAGCACGGGACTAGTTTTGATGACTGGCAGCCACGATGTATGATGCGCAAGAGGTATCTGAATGGCGCAGAAGAATGGTATTCAATTCCATTTTTTTTATGTCGTATGGATCAATGTTTGAATAGTGTATGCAGTCCTTCCGGTTTTAAATCTGCTACATAACAATGTTTTCATAATACCTCATTTTTAATACATGCGCTAGCCTCCATATCACCCCTCCTCCATATATACCTCCCCCATATGTTGAATAATCCCTCCACCACATAACCACTCCCCCAGTTAATAACTATGATATATTATCCCTGATTATTTTTTTCAAAGTTAAACAGAGTTTGCCACCAGAAGTACAATTTTTTATAGTATATTGCCAGAAGTATTTTTTTACTGTACATAGATTTTACAATGCATTCAATCATATCTATTGTGGGAATAGTTCTCACTGGCAAGGAGAACTATCCTAAGCGGTCTTGGATGATAAAACACACCCTCATTTTCAATAAGTTATGGAAAGGAGTTTGTGTTGGAGACAAAGACAAAGAGCCGGAATAGCCTACCTCAGACAAATAGTTCATCATTTGGGAAAATAAGAACAGTAAAGCTTATGCATTAATTGCAGCATCTGTAAGTGAAGAGGTGATTCGCCATATTTTGCCATCTTCAACTGCTTTCGAAGCCTTACAAAAGCTGAAAGAACTCTATGACTCACATTCTACACTTGAAGTTGTTCAACTCATGATTAAAATCTTCACTCTTGAATTACAAAATAATGATCCTCTTGCTCTTGCATTTGAAGTAAAATCTATAATGCATGATATCAAAGCCACTAAGGTTGAATTAGATATTCCTCTGATCTCTTTTCTCAAGGCACTTTATCCTACTTACTCCAATTATCTTGAGTCATTGCAAGCAAATGGAAATCTCAAAGATATTACCTTTGACTCTCTTGTGAAAAAAATTGTTGAAAGAGAGTGTTATCACTCAAGAAAAAGTGCTAAATTGTTCACATCAGTTCAATTGTTTGCCAAAGGCACATAAATCCTTTTCAGCAGTTTCGCAGCGCAACATGTTTATGGTGATTTCGTAGAGCCTGTAATCATTTTAAAACAAGCACACCTTGGTGAGACAGTTGCGCACAACTCTGGGAGAAGTGGTAGAAAATTCTGATCTAATTCCTGAAAATCTGTTAACTGATAAAATACTTTTCCCCAAAATCAGAACTCTGGAACCCTCACAAGTTATGCTAGTTCAGGATTTATAAACAGGTTGACTTTTTCCTGGTTGAATTATCTGTTGGCCACTGGGCAGAGGTGTGCCATTAATGTTCAGGATATACCTATGCTTAGACCTCAGGATAGAGCTGAAAACAGTTCTGCTCTGCTCCAATCAAAGTTGCAGTCAAGGCAATGCTCTCTTGTATTCGCTATATTATGGTCCTTCTGGAAACTATCTAGCCTCACTGCTATTTTGGCTTTTACAAAATTGTCTGTCATGTTTGTGGCCTCCCTTCTAATACAAAGCTTCATTGATGTAACCACAAACAAAGAGACTTTGTGGTACAAAGGAATGGCGAGGAGAAATTGAGCGCTTGGAGAAGCTAGTCAACAAGTATGAATGTGGGCAGATTCCACGCATTGAGTGGCTAGATGAAATTGCATTCAGAGCCATTGGGAACATCAAGGCAGATGAGAAGGAAATTTCAAGATAAAAAAGCTCAAGATAGTCGAATTTGGCATGTAAGATGTGTTTTTGAAATTACACAGCAGTTTCGTAGCGCGCTATGAAACTGCTGTAGGTGATGTTTGTTACAGACATATTTCTCTGTTTTAAGTAGTCAACTTCTAGGAGGTATTTAGCGCAGCTGAAAGAATATTTTCGAAAATTGAAAGAGGTTTTTATCCCTAACATACTGAAATAAAAAAACCTATTTCATTTTCTTCAAATTGATTATGAGCTGGGAGAAACGAGTGACTAAAAGTTGCGCTACGAAACGGCTGTAGGTGCAGTTTTTAATTTCCTGTTTTACACATCTTCTTCAAGGATCGATTCTGGGCAGCTGGAGTAGTGTTTCAAAAAACCAAATGAGGTTTTTGTTCAGCATGGATTGGTTTACAAAATTTTCCTTCAGTTTTTTCAAATACGTTTGCTGCGAGAAGTTATGAGCTCTGTCCCAAGACCTATTTTTCAGGCAGAACAGCAGTTTCGTAGCAGCTGAAGCTAAAATAATCCAATCTCAGTCACTAGTTTTGAACTGCAAGTGGAAATGTTAAAAAGGGAATATCTTCAAGGGATTTATCTACTGCACAATTTCGATTTTTGGAGCGCTTGCTTGTGGTTCATGGACATTGGTGCTATAAGAGGATTGCACAAATGATCTGCTATTTCTTTTACAAAAATATATCTTTTGGGCTTACACTCTTCAATTTTGAAGCATATACAAGTTCCTCTAGACAGCCCATATATGATGATTGGTTTATGCTGCTTTTCAATATTATTTTGACATCACTGCCAGTCATATCTTTGGGGGTTTTTGAGTAAGAGGTTTCATCTGAAGTATGTTTGCAGTTCCCTGTTCTCTATCAGCAAAGCCAAAGGAATATATTTTAAAACTGGTACCGTGTACTTAGATGGTTGGCAAACCATGAGATTATTTATGATATCTGTCAACAACCACTTCAGTTACCTCTGCCAAATGTTTCAAGTACAGTTCAGGAATTTCAGAAAGTGGAGGACTAGTTATCTATGGTGGAACAGTAACCTTCTGAGATAATGCAGGATGCAGTGATTCTATCCATGAGTGCGTTGGTAAAGCCAAAGCTTCTAAGGCACCAAGACAAAGATCTCAGGCTCATTGTTGTTAATTGCATTAGTGAGCATCACACTGAAAACGTATCTGCTTCAATGCAAACAATTATGAGTTTGGTTTGAATGAAAGGAAGACTGTGTTTTTTAATTTACACAGCAGTTTCGTAGCGCGCTACGAAACTACTGTAGGTGTTGATTTTAAACGCAGACAAAAAGTTTGGTAAGATGATCGGGAATTTTCTAAAGGAAACACCTGAAGGATATGTAAGAGACCAAATGAAACTATCACAGCCATTCAGATCAAGACAGGTGTACCTTTAAAAAGCTGAAATGTTTTGACTCAAGTGTAAAGTTTTTGTTATAAAGTCACTTTATTGCCGGTCATAGGGTGTTGAATGAATTGCATACATGGAATTTTGGCTTGCACACTTGGCCATCGATGGAGCATCCAATTCATCAGGAAACATGGTGGTGTTCTATTGTTTTTGGGTTATTAAAGAGACTTAAAGTACATGCTGCTGCATATTCGAAGTGATGGGGGACCAGAACCGAAAAGTGTGGGATATTCTCAGCCAACACGGAGCAGATTAAAGCCTTCACTATCCAAAGCCAACATGGGGCATTAATTGCTCATCTCATGCCATCTCAGCCAAATGAAAAGGAAACCAGGTGTCAAAGCTGCAAGGAGGAATCATTCTATGAAGGAGATAGAGTTAGAGTTATAATTAAATTAGAACTCTTTAGAACTTCAGTTAGTGGTTATTCTATTAAATAGTTTGTTGAAAAGCAGATAGGTGTCATTAGTGGCAGTCATCGAGCTCCCCTCGTGCTGGAGGAGGAAGCTCCAAGTAGTTAGAGTAATGTTTCTATATATAGCTAAATCATCTATGTAACAAGGGTTGGATATTTTTTTAAAAACAGAGTATTGCTTTGGCTTGTGTAAAAACCCAGTTTAGTAATATAATTTGCTGCTTATCTTCTCAGGATTCATACGGTGTTTCAAATGCTCAAGATATGTGGTTTTGCTTTATGTTTAATGTTTTTACAGTTGTATGAATACACAATCACTCAGAATTCACTTATGCTGCTCTGATTTCCTGTGTGTATTTGTAAGCTGAGGTTTCTATGAGATGTTTTGAGTATTTAAACATTACATGCCCTGACTTCTATGCATGAGCAGTGTTATAGTTTACTGAATATGATCAAATCCATAAGCCCAATGGAAGTCTTTGTAATGTCTGTCCAGCCAACATGTTTATTAAATGTACTTTACAAGAGTTAGCCCTCTTATCAACAATCAAAATCAATAACTTTTTTTGAGAGAGCCCTCTCAGGCTAGGGAAGCTAATCCTTAGTCAAAAGATTGGTCTGAAACAGTTACACAGAGTCTACCTGATCAACAGCCCTTCAGTGCTTGATTTTGTGATAACATTTTGGTGCGTCTGCCTGGAGCCTGAAGATTACTCATTCCCGAAAATTTGAGACTGAACTTCTGAAGGTAGCAGAAGCTCAGGAAGGTGTTGAGAGGCTGCAAATCTACCTTGGCGACTCCATTGTTGAAGAATTCAAAATTCATAGATTCATGGTGATTCCACTGGAGTTATGAAGGACCCAGATGCTACCATTCTTATTTCAAGGTATGCATGCATAAATTTCTCAGGAATTCACGGTTTCCCAAATCGTTTTCCCAAGGATGCATATTTTCTAAGGAATGGTCCAAAATTCAACGGAGAAGATTTAAGTTTAACTGTGAAGCATATATTAGATTTCTGTGAATTTACTGAGCTTCTTAGTGTTAAGCATGAGGATGTTTGCATTATGTTGTTCTATGATTCATTTCAAGGGAAATGTAAACGGTGGATTGAAAGCTTTCCCGCCAAATCCATTAAGTCATTTGAAGACTTTTGGTATATGTTTTTGGATGAATAGATGGATAGATCAGATGTGATGGCAAACTCTCCTTCAGTTCAAAGTTTTAAACAATGGAATGAGGATCATATTAATGAAAGAATAGGTGAAAATTTTTCTTTGTCCTTGTCTTCATATCTAAAAACATTTGACTGCAAGACAGAAGATAAGATGAGATTTTTGGATGAATTTGCTGAGGACATTGAGAAAGACATTGAAGGTTTAAAGGGTCAAATACAGTCATATAGTCTTCATAATCATGATCATTATTTTCAGAAATTTTCTATGGCAGAACACAAGGAAAGAGTGTTGCTTCATTTCTCTTTCACAATTGAGGAAGAGGACACTGTTATTGAAGATCAGTTTGCACAGCCAGAAAGTTACAAGAATCATCAAGCTGATCATGCATTCTGGGATCCTATAGCTAAATACATGGAAGAGTTTTACTCTCCAGTGTTTCAGTTTTTCTATGAAGATCAGAGGCAATTTCAGTGGCAATGGTCATCACAATATCATGTTGGCTCTGAACTCCGATGCAGTCAAAGAAATCCAATATCAGATAAGACAAATGACTGGCTACATTGGAAATTTCACATTGATTGAGCTGAAAGAAGTTTGAATGGATAGGGTAGGTAGGTAGGAAATTGCAAATAAGCTCAAGGTTGACTGAGCATTTTTTTTTTTAGTAGATGTAGATTCCTTTCTTCTACAGTGATCATCAAACTAAAGCCCGAGGTGAAGGCCCAAGAAGCTTGAAAGGGATGCTTGTCAAACAAATTTCAGTTTGTCATAAATGGATAAAGCACTGGACCTGCGAGTTCTTAGTGTACTACAGGAGCACACTATCCCAAGTGGAGCCACTGTTATCACTCAAGAAAAAGTGCTAAATTGTTCACATCAGTTCAATTGTTTGCCAAAGGCACATAAATCCTTTTTAGCAGTTTCGCAGCGCAACATGTTTCTGGTGATTTCGTAGCACCTGTAATCATTTTAAAACAAGCACACCTTGGTGAGACAGTTGCGCACAACTCTGGGAGAAGTGGTAGAAAATTCTGATCTAATTCCTGAAAATCTGTTAACTGATAAAATACGTTTCCCCCAAAAACAGAACTCTGGAACCCTCACAAGTTATGCTAGTTCAGGATTTATAAACAGGGTGACTTTTTCCTGGTTGAATTATCTGTTGGCCACTGGGCATAGGTGTGCCATTAATGTTTAGGATATACCTTTGCTTAGACCTCAGGATAGAGCTGAAAATAGTTCTGCTCTGCTCCAATCGAAGTTGCAGTCAAGGCAATGCTCTCTTGTATTCGCTATATTATGGTCCTTCTGGAAACTATCTAGCCTCACTTCTATTTTGGCTTTTACAAAATTGTCTGTCATGTTTGTGGCCTCCCTTCTAATACAAATATTCATTGATGTAGCCGCAAACAAAGAGACTCTGTGGTACAAAGGAATGGCGAGGAGAAATTGAGCGCTTGGAGAAGCTAGTCAACAAGTATGAATGTGGGCAGATTCCACGCATTGAGTGGCTAGATGAAATTGCATTCAGAGCCATTGGGAACATCAAGGTAGATGAGAAGGACATTTCAAGATAAAAAAACTCAATACAGTCGAATTTGGCATGTAAGCTGTGTTTTTGAAATTACACAGCAGTTTCGTAGCGCGCTACGAAACTGCTGTAGGTGATGTTTGTTACAAACATATTTCTCTGTTTTAAGTAGTCAACTTCCAGGAGGTATTTAGTGCAGCTGAAAGAATATTTTCGAAATTGAAAGAGGTTTTTATCCCTAACATACTGAAATAAAAAAACCTCTTTCATTTTCTTCAAATTGATTATGAGCTGGGAGAAACGAGTGACTAAAAGTTGCGCTACGAAACTGCTGTAGGTGCAGTTTTTAATTTCCTGTTTTACACATCTTCTTCAAGGATCGATTTTGGGCAACTGGAGGAGTGTTTCAAAAAACCAAAGGAGGTTTTTTTTTTCAGCATGGATTTGTTTACAAAATCCTCCTTCATTTTTTTCAAATACGTTTTCTGCGAGAAGTTATGAGCTCTGTCCCAAGACCTATTTTTCAGGCAGAACAGCAGTTTCGTAGCAATTGAAGCTAAAATAATCCAATCTCAGTCACTAGTTTTGAACTACAAGTGGAAATGTTAAAAAGGGAATATCTTCAAGTGATTTCTCTACTGCACAATTTCGATTTTTGGAGCGCTTGCTTGTGGTTCATGGACATTGGTGCTATAAGAGGATTGCACAGATGATCTGCTATTTCTTTTACAAAAATATATCTTTTGGGCTTACACTCTTCAATTTTGAAGCATATACAAGTTCCTCTAGACAGCCCATATATGATGATTGGTATATGCTGCTTTTCAATATTATTTTGACATCACTGCCAGTCATATCTTTGGGGGTTTTTGAGTAAGAGGTTTCATCTGAAGTATGTTTGTAGTTCCCTGTTCTCTATTAGCAAGGCCCAAGGAATATATTTTAAAAATGGTACCGTGTACTTAGATGGTTGGAAAACCATGAGATTATTTATGATATTTGTCAACAACCACTTCAGTTGCCTCTGCCAAATGTTTCAAGTATAGTTCAGGAATTTCAGAAAGTGGAGGACTAGTTATCTATGGTGGAACAGTAACCTTCTGAGATAATGCAGGGTGCAGTCATTCTATCCATGAGTGCGTTGGTAAAGCCAGAGCTTCTAAGGCACCAAGACAAAGATCTCAGGCTCATTGTTGTTAATTGCATTAGTGAGAATCACACTGAAAACGTATCTGCTTCAATGCAAACAATTATGAGTTTGGTTTGAATGAAAGAAGACTGTGTTTTTTAATTTACACAGCAGTTTCGTAGCGCGCTACGAAACTGCTGTAGGTGTTGATTTTAAACGCAGACAAACAGTTTGGTAAGATGATCGGGAATTTTCTAAAGGAAACACCTGAAGGATATTTAAGAGACCAAATGAAACTATCACAGCCATTCAGATCAAGACAGGTGTACCTTTAAAAAGGTGAAATGTTTTGACTCAAGTGTAAAGTTTTTGTTATAAAGTCACTTTATTGTCGGTCATAAGGTGTTGAATGAATTGCATACATGGAATTTTGGCTTGCACACTTGGCCATCGATGAAGCATCCAATTCATCAGGAAACATGGTGGTGTTATATTATTTTTGGGTTATTAAAGAGACTTAAAGTACATGTTGCTGCATATTCGAAGTGATGGGGGACCAGAACCGAAAAGTAAGGGATATTCTCAGCCAACACGGAGCAGATTAAAGCCTTCACTATCCAAAGCCAACATGAAGCATTAATTGCTCATCTCATGCCATCTCAGCCAAATGAAAAGGAAACCAGGTGACAAAGCTGCAAGGAGGAATCATTCTACGAAGGAGATAGAGTTAGAGTTATAATTAAATTAGAACTCTTTAGAACTTCAGTTAGTGGTTATTGTATTAAATAGTTTGTTGAAAAGTAGATAGGTGTCATTAGTGGCAGTCATCGAGCTCCCCTCGTGCTGGAGGAGGAAGCTCCAAGTAGTTAGAGTCATGTTTCTATATATAGCTAAATCATCTATGTAACAAGGGTTGGATATTTTTGAAAAAACAGAGTATTGCTTTGGCTTGTGTAAAAACCCAGTTTAGTAATATAATTTGCTGCTTATCTTCTCAGGATTCATACGGTGTTTCAAATGCTCAAGATATGTGGTTTTGCTTTATTTTTAATGTTTTTACAGTTGTATGAATACACAATCACTCAGAATTCACTTATGCTGCTCTGATTTCCTGTGTGTATTTGTAAGCTGAGGTTTCTATGAGATGTTTTGAGTATTTAAACATTACATGCCCTGACTTCTATGCATGAGCAGTGTTATAGTTTACTGAATATGATCAAATCCATAAGCCCAATGGAAGTCTTTGTAATGTCTGTCCAGCCAACATGTTTATTAAATGTACTTTACAAGAGTTAGCCCTCTTATCAACAATCAAAATCAATAACTTTTTTTGAGAGAGCCCTCTCAGGCTAGGGAAGCTAATCCTTAGTCAAAATATTGGTCTGAAATAGTTACACAGAGTCTACCTGTTCAGCAGCCCTTCAGTGCTTGATTTTGTGATAACAGAGAGAAAGCTTTCGGAAAGAAGAAAACCCCTGAATCTTCTAAAGAGGTTGTGTGCCTTGCTCATAAATAAAATAATCTTGCCCAAGATTCTTTCAGAGGAAGAGGTGGTCGAAGAGGAAGAGGAAGATATTTGAGAGGTAGGGGGGCAAACACACTCAAGGCGAAAAGTAAAATTTGCACTACATACGTTGCAAAAGAAATGGATCACATGATGCCTCCACATGCAAGGTACCTTGGGTCAAAATTGAGCAGCAAAGAAACCAAACCAAAGGTAAAACTAATGACACAGACAAAGGTAAAGCACCTGAATCCACTCATTATGTTGTGGCACAATCTAATATTGGAGTAAATGAAGACTTATTTAATGCTTCACTTGCTTCTTGGAAAAATGATTGGTTGCTTGATTCAGGAGCAACTTTCTTGATTGTTTGGATAGATTCACAAATGCAAAATCATTTCAAGAATTTGATAATAAGATTCCACATCTTGAAGGGGGGATTCCTATACTAGATCAACCTGCAGAATCTTCTTCTGAAGTACTCACTCCCCCGCATGAAACTCCAACAACGGATGATACTTTGAGTGATGTGATTGACATAATTGGGAGAGTCAATCTTGATTCAATCCCAACTCAATCAACGAAGCATCCTGGACTAGCTTAGAAAGTTCCCCCAAAGTGGTTGACAAAGACACTTGAAATTGTTCATCTTGATGAGGTTTGAAAGACAGGAGCTAGAAATTCAACCCGGAAAAATGGAGGTGATGTAGATGACTCTGATTCACCTGTTGATATGGATGTTTCTTATGATTGTGAATTGAATTTGTCTACAGATTTTAAACCAACTTCCTTCAATGAAGATACTTCTCATGATGAATGGAATGAAGAGATGCAAAAGGAATATGATGCCCTGATAAAGAATGGCACTTGGAAGCTAGTTGATCCTCCATTAGGAACCAAACCAATTGGCTGCAAGTGGGTCTACAAGAATAAGTATAAAGCTGATGGCTCACTTAACAAGCATAAATCCAGGCTTGTGGCAAAAGGTTTTGCACAGAAGGAAGGGGTCGATTATGAGGAGACATTTTCCAATATAGAAAAATGGGCTACCATCTAGACCTCTTTGCCCTAGCAGCTCAGAACGGTTGGAAAGTCCATCAAATGGATGTAAAAACTTCTTTATTGAATGGAGATCTAGAAGAAAATGTTTTTATGTCCCATCCTGAAGGATTTTTTTTGAAAGAACATGAACATAAATTATGCAAACTTGTTAAACCCTTGTATGGCCTCAAACAAATAGTGCGATCTTGGTATGAAAAACTAACTAAGCATCTTCCGAAACTCAATTTCAAACATTATGATCTTGATGATGCAACTTTATTTGTCAAGAAAGTTGGCAAAATAGTTGTATGTCTTGTGGTATATGTAGATGATGTTTTGATGACAGGGAACAATGAAAGCTACATTTCATCCATAAAGAAGGAATTGAAGAAAGGTTTTGGAATGACTGATTTGGACTATGTTCATAACTATCTTGGTATTGAAGTAACTCAACATCCCAAATCCATATTCCTTTCTCAAAAGAAGTACATTGGAGATCTGCTGAACAAGTTTGGCATGACAAAATGCAATCCTCTTACTATTCCAATGGAACAAAACATAAACCTCACATCCATTGAAGGAAAAAAATTTGAGGATGCAACAAAATATAGACAACTTGTAGGAAGTCTCAACTACCTAACTACTACCAGACCAGACATTTCATTTGCTGTTGGAATCCTCTCCAGGTTTCTGCAAAAGCCTTGTGAGGGACACTGGTCTATTGCAAAAAGAGTTCTAAGGTACTTGAAGGGAACTCAAGACTTTGGAATCAAGTATACACAGTTGGACGACTTCAGCTTGATTTGATACTCTGATTCAGACTTCGATGGAGACAAAGAAACTAGGGTATCTACTTCAGGTTATGCTATGAGTCTGGGATCAAGAGCTGTCTCCTGGAGTTCACGCAAACAATCAGTTCCAGCAAATTCGAGAACAGAGGCAGAATATGTGGCAGCAGCCGAGGCAAAAAAAGAAATTGTATGGCTCAGGAAAATTCTTGATGATTTGCAGGTAAAACAAGTACAATCGACTCCTCTCATGATTGATGTTTTGGGTTGATGCAATTCTATGTGCTGTATATATAAAGAATAGATGTCCATCTAATGCTATTAGAAACAAGACTCCCTATGAAATGTGGTATGGGCACATTCCTTCGGTAAAGCATCTCAAGGTCTTTCGTTCCACCTGTTATGCCTTGATACCAAAGGTAAATAGAAACAAAATTGGTGCAAGAAGCTGTAAGTGTATCTCCTTGGGGTATTCAAACACCTCCAAAGCATATCGTCTCTATGATGAAGTCATTAAAATGTTTGTTGTATCTAGAGATGTAATCTTTCTTGAAACATCCAAAACTGACAATGTTGTTGAGCAACAACTTGATCGTTTGGATAGATTCACAAATGAAAAATCATTTCAAGAATTTGATAATCAGATTTCACATCTTGAAGGGGGGATTCCTATACTAGATCAACCTGTGGAATCCTCTTCTGAAACACTCTCTCCCCCGCATGAAACTCCAACAACGGATGATACTTTGAGTGATGCGATTGCCAAAATTCGGAGACTCAATCTTGATTCAATCCCAACTCAATCAACGAAGCATCCTGGACCATCTCAGAAAATTCCCCCAAAGTGGTTGACAAAGACACTTGAAATTGTTCATCCTGATGAGGTTTGAAAGACAAGAACTAGAAATTCAACCCGGAAAAATGGAGGTGATGTCGATGACTCTGATTCACCTGTTGATATGGATGTTTCTTATGATTGTGAATTGAATTTGCCTATATATTTTGAACCAACTTCCTTCAAAGAACCTACTTCTCATGATGAATGGAATGAAGAGATGAAAAAGGAGTATGATGCCCTGATAAAGAATGGCACTTGGAAGCTGGTTGATCCTCCATTAGGAACCAAACCAATTTGCTGCAAGTGGGTCTACAAGAATAAGTATAAAGCTGATGGCTCTCTTAACAAGCATAAAGCCAGGCTTGTGGCAAAAGGTTTTGCACAGAAGGAAGGGGTCGATTATGAGGAGACTTTTTCCCCCATAGCAAAATGCGCTACCATCCGGGCCTGTTTGCCCTAACAGCTCAGAACGGTTGGAAAGTCCATCAAATGGATGTAAAAACTGCTTTATTGAATGGAGATCTAAAAGAAAATGTTTTTATGTCCTATCATGAAGGATTTGTTTTGAAAGGACATGAACATAAATTAGGAAAACTTGTGAAACCCTTGTATGGCCTCAAACAAGCAGTGCAAGCCTAGTATGAAAAACTAACTAGGCATCTTCTGAAACTCAATTTCAAAAATTATGATCTTGATGACGCAACTTTATTTGTCAAGAAAGTTGGCAAAACAATTGTATGTCTTGTGGTATATGTAGATGATCTTTTGATGGCAGGGAACAATGAAAGCTACATTGCATCCATAAAGAAGGAATTGAAGAAAGGTTTTGGAATGACTGATTTGCATTATGTTCATTACCATCTTGGTATTGAAGTAACTCAACATCCCAAATCCATATTCCTTTCTCAAAAGAAATACATTGAAGATTTGTTGAACAGGTTTGGCATGACAGAATGCAAGCCTCTTACTATTCCAATGGAACAAAACATAAACCTCACATCCATTGAAGGAAAAAAATTTGAGGATGCAACAAAATATAGACAGCTTGTAGGAAGTCTCAACTACCTAACTACTACCAGACCAGACATTTCATTTGCTGTTGGAATCCTCTCCAGGTTTCTGCAAAAGCCTTGTGAGGGACATTGGTGTGTTGCAAAAAGAGTTATAAGGTACTTGAAGGGAACTCAAGACTTTGGAATCAAGTATACACAGTTGGACGACTTCCGCTTGATTGGATACTCTGATTCAGACTTCGATGGAGACAAAGAAACTGGGGTATCTACTTCAGGTTATGCTATGAGTCTTGGATCAAGAGATGTCTCATGGAGTTCACGCAAACAATCAGTTCCAGAAGATTCGACAACAGAGGCAGAATATGTGGCAGCAACCGAGGCAACAAAAGAAATTGTATAGCTCAGGAAAATTCTTGAAGATTTGCAGGTAAAACAAGTACAATCGACTCCGCTCATGATTGATGTTTTGGGATGATGCAGTTCTATGTGCTGTATATATAAAGAATAGATTTCCATCTAATGCTATTAGAAACAAGACTCCCTATGGAATGTGGTATGGGCACATTCCTTCGGTAAAGCATCTCAGGGTCTTTGGTTCCACCTGTTATGCCTTGATACCAAAGGTACATAGAAACAAACTTGGTGCAAGAAGCCGTAAGTGTATCTTCTTGGGGCATTCAAACACCTCCAAAGCATATTGTCTCTATGATGAAGTCATTAAAAAGTTTGCTATATCTAGAGATGTAATCTTTCTTGAAACATCCAAAACTGACAATGTTGTTGAGCAACAACTTGATCGTTTGGATAGATTCACAAATGCAAAATCATTTCAAGAATTTGATAATCAGATTCCACATATTGAAGGGGGGATTTCTATACTAGATCAACCTGCGGAATCTTCTTTTGAAGCACTCTCTCCCCCGCATGAAACTCCAACAACGGATGATACTTTGAGTGATGTGATTGATAGAATTCGGGGACTCAATCTTGATTAAATCCCAACTCAATCAACAAAGCATCCTGGAACATCTTAGAAAGGTCCCCCAAAGTGGTTGACAAAGACACTTGAAATTGTTCATCCTGATGAGGTTTGAAAGACAGGAACTAGAAATTCAACCCGGAAAAATGGAGGTAATGTAGATGACTCTGATTCACCTGTTGATATGGATGTTTCTTATGATTGTGAATTGAATTTGTTTATAGATTTTGAACCAACTTCCTTCAAAGAAGCTACTTCTCATGATGAATGGAATGAAGAGATGAAAAAGGAGTATGATGCCTTGATAAAGAATGGCACTTGGAAGCTGGTTGATCCTCCATTAGGAACCAAACCAATTGGCTGCGGGTGGGTCTACAAGAATAAGGATAAAGCTGATGGCTCACTTAACAAGCATAAAGCGAGGCTTGTGGCAAAAGGTTTTGCACAGAAGGAAGGGGTCGATTATGAGGAGAATTTTTCCCCCATAGCAAAATGGGCTACCATCCGGACCTCTTTGCCCTAGCAGCTCTAAACGGTTGGAAAGTCCATCAAATGGATGTAAAAGCTTCTTTCTTGAATGGAGATCTAAAAGAAAACGTTTTTTTGTCCCAGCCTGAAGGATATGTTTTGAAAGGACATGAACATAAATCAGGCAAACTTGAGAAACCATTGTATGACCTCAAACAAGCAGTGCGAGCCTGGTATGAAAAACTAACTAAGCATCTTCTGAAACTCAATTTCAAACATTATGATCTTGATGATGCAACTTTATTTGTCAAGAAAGTTGGAAAAACAATTGTATGTCTTGTGGTATATGTAGATGATCTTTTGATGGCAGGGAACAATGAAAGCTACATTGCATCCATAAAGAAGGAACTGAAGAAAGGTTTTGGAATGACTGATTTGGACTATGTTCATTACAATCTTGGTATTGAAGTAACTCAACATCCCAAATCCATATTCCTTTCTCAAAAGAAGTACATTGGAGATCTGTTGAACAGGTTTGGCATGACAAAATGCAATCCTCTTACTATTCCAATGGAACAAAACATAAACCTCACATCCATTGAAGGAAAAAAATTTGAGGATGCAACAAAATATAGATAGCTTGTAGGAAGTCTCAACTACCTAACTACTACCAAACCAGACATTTCATTTGTTGTTGGAATCCTCGCCAGGTTTCTGCAAAAGCCTTGTGAGGGACATTGGTCTGTTGCAAAAAGAGTTCTGAGGTACTTGAAGGGAACTCAAGACTTTGAAATCAAGTATACACAGGTGGACGACTTCAGCTTGATTGGATACTCGGATTCAGACTTCGATGGAGACAAAGAAACTGGGGTATCTACTTCAGGTTATGCTATGAGCCTTGGATCAAGAGCTGTCTCTTGGAGTTCACGCAAACAATCAGTTCCAGTAGATTCGACAATAGAGGCAGAATATGTGGCAGCAGCCGAGGCAACAAAAGAAATTGTATGGCTCAGGAAAATTCTTGAAGATTTGCAGGTAAAAAAAGTACAATCGACTCTGCTCATGATTGATGTTTTGGGCTGATGCAGTTCTATGTGTTGTATATATAAAGAATAGATGTCCATTTAATGCTATTAGAAACAAGACTCCCTATGAAATGTGGTATGGGCACATTCCTTCGGTAAAGCATCTCAGGGTCTTTGGTTCCACCTGTTATGCCTTGATACCAAAGGTACATAGAAACAAAGTTGGTGCAAGAAGCCATAAGTGTATCTTCTTGGGGTATTCAAACACCTCCAAATCATATCGTCTCTATGATGAAGTCATTAAAAAGTTTGTTGTATCTAGAGATGTAATCTTTCTTGGAACATCCAAAATTGACAATGTTGTTGAGCAACAACTTGATCATTTGGATAGATTAACAAATGCAAAATCATTTCAAGAATTTGATAATCAGATTCCACATCTTGAAGGGGGCTTTTCTATACTAGATCAACCTGCGGAATCTTCTTCTGAAGCACTCTCTCCCCCGCATGAAACTCCAACAATGGATGATACTCTGAGTGATGTGATTGACAGAATTGGGAGACTCAATCTTGATTCAATCCCAACTCAATCAACGAAGCATCCTGGACCATCTCAGAAAGGTCCCCCAAAGTGGTTGACAAAGACACTTGAAATTGTTCATCCTGATGAGGTTTGAAAGACAGGAACTAGAAATTCAACCCAGAGAAATGCAGATGATGTAGATGACTATGATTCACCTGTTGATATGGATGTTTCTTATGATTGTGAATTGAATTTGTTTATAGATTTTGAACCAACTTCCTTCAAAGAACATACTTCTCATGATGAATGGAATGAAGAGATGAAAAAGGAGTATGATGCCCTGATAAAGAATGGCACTTGGAAGCTGGTTGATCCTCCATTAGGAACCAAACCAATTGGCTGCAGGTGGGTCTACAAGAATAAAGATAAGGCTCATTTAACAAGCATAAAGCCAGGCTTGTGGCAAAAGGTT
Organism: Pinus taeda; assembly: GCA_000404065.3. NCBI lineage: Eukaryota > Viridiplantae > Streptophyta > Pinopsida > Pinales > Pinaceae > Pinus > Pinus taeda. Next base: position 5,751 of record APFE030291091.1, on the reverse strand, counting down.
TTGCACAGAAGGAAGGGGTCGATTATGAGGAGACCTTTTCCCCCATAGCAAAATGGGCTACCATCCGGACCTCTTTGCCCTAGCAGCTCAGAACGGTTGGAAAGTCCATCAAATGGATGTAAAAGCTTCTTTCTTGAATGGAGATCTAAAAGAAAATGTTTTTATGTCCCAACCTGAAGGATACGTTTGAAAGGACATGAACATAAATCAGGTAAACTTGTGAAACCCTTGTATGGCCTCAAACAAGCAGTGCGAGCCTGGTATGAAAAACTAACTAAGCATCTTCTGAAACTCAATTTCAAACATTATGATCTTGATGATGCAACTTGATTTGTCAAGAAAGTTGGCAAAACAGTTGTATGTCTTGTGGTATATGTAGATGATCTTTTGATGGCAGGGAATGATAAAAGCTACATTGCATCCATAAAGAAGGAATTGAAGAAAGGTTTTGGAATGACTGATTTGGACTATGTTCATTACAATCTTGGTATTGAAGTAACTCAACATCCCAAATCCATATTCCTTTCTCAAAAGAAGTACATTGGAGATCTCTTGAACAGGTATGCATGGCAGAATGCAATCCTCTTACTACTCCAATGGAACAAAACATAAAGCTCACATCCATTGAAGGAAAAAAGCTTAGGATGCAACAAAATATAGAGAGCTTGTAGGAAGTCTCAACTACCTAACTACTACCAGAACAGACATTTCATTTGCTGTTGGAATCCTTTCCAGGTTTATGCAAAAGCCTTGTGAGGGACATTGGTCTGTTGCAAAAAGAGTTCTAAGGTACTTGAAGGGAACTCAAGACTTTGGAATCAAGTATACACAGGTGGACGACATCAGCTTGATTGGATACTCTGATTCAGACTTCGATGGAGACAAAGAAACTGGGGTATCTACTTCAGGTTATGCTATGAGTCTGGGATCAAGAGCTGTCTCCTGGGGTTCACGCAAACAATCAGTTCCAACAAATTCGAGAACAGAGGCAAAATATGTGGCAGCAGCTGAGGATCCAAAATAAATTGTATGGCTTGGGAAAATTCTTGAAGATTTGCAAGTAAAACAAGTACAATCGACTCTGCTCATGATTGACAATACCTCGACAATAAAGTTAGCCAAGAACCCAAAGTTCCATGATCAAATGAAGCACATCAATGCTAAATATAATTTGACATGGGCATACACCATCACCATGTCCGTCGAGGACAATGCCTTTGAGCTCAGCATCCCACCGTTCCTTGGTCCGTACCCAGTGTTCAATGTAGATAGCCTTCGACCATACTTTCCACCATCGTTGGACCCTCATGACATTAAAAAATAGCTCACACCAACAAAGCTCAACCCAGGCTGAATGGAACATGCCGCTACTGATCAAGAACACTCGACAACAGAGGATACAACTATATGGAGTTGTCAAAGCAGGCCAATTCCTTCACCAAGGCAAATGGCTCACCAGGGAATCCTCATCTCATGGAGGAACTCAATGCGATGGGGACCATTGCTTCCTAAGGGGGGGGGTATTGATCCCGATGGAAATTGGTGTCCACCCGCTTATTCCTATTTTGTTTTTTATTAATTAAGTTTTCATAATAAAATAACCTATTTTTATGATCCCTGATATATTAGATCAATTAATATTAAAATATGTTGAAATGATATCTTTTGATAGTAGGTATAAAAATTTAAAATTTTTATTTAAACAACATTTAAACACATATTATTTAGTAGGGCATTCACATAGTTTACTAAATATAGGGATGACGTATTTTTGTTTTGTCATTTTTATTATTCCATATTAATTAGTGTATTCATATAAATTAAAAGGGTAGTAAATTTTGATAAACACCAATCCATAATAAGTATCAAAACATTTACTTCATTATGTATCTAAGTTCCTAAAATTAAAAAAATCATACAACAAATGAATTTTTAACTTTATTTTAAATGTGAAGAATTACACTTCATCATGGAAACCTTTAATCTGTAATTATGCTTTGGTACAATACCGTAGCATATCAATAGCATAAACCCCAAAAACGACAAGGGGTTTGCTTAGAAGACATTTTTATCTAATCAATTTAATTACAATGGTAAAAAAACATAACTATTTCAGAGATAAATCTAAACCTTTGGTTTGTGAAGACCTTATTAAAAATAGACAAACCTATGCACTTAACTGTGTAGCGCATTTGATATTTTAAGGAGATATATATTGAATAAATATTGAAATATTTATCCACTCTTCTTAAATTGCTTGATTATCAAATTTGTCTAGAATAGGGCAGGGATTTATTGAAATTAAGTCCTTGTTCTCTTCGTAAAGGAGTTATAATTGTGGGGATCTAAATCTTGTATCTTTCAGTTTTTCATTAGAAAAGATCATTTTCCAAACAAATCTAACTTGTGGACAAAACATACAAAAACACCAACTTATAATGGTTTAGAAATTTCTCATAAGTATGTTGTGGATGTAAGATTTTTGATCTATTCTCTTTTAGTGTACAAATACCTTCATTGTTACATTAAGTGAAGAAAAACATCTTTTAATCTACATAATTTATTTTTCATTCACCCATAAACCATTCACCCATTCTTGTACCTAATTAATGAGAAATTAAAATAACTACATCTTCCAAGAAACATCTAGTCATATAAATCATTCACCCATTCTTGTACCTAATTAGTGAACAATTAAAATAAGTAGGCCTTCCAAGAAACATCAAGTTGTAAAAGAGTTTCAAAGCTTAAATTAAAAACATTTGAAAATCTTGTTTTATGAGTGATACACCAAACAATACAATATATACCTAAAGTCCTCAACGGTGTGCCTTTTTTATAAGGGGAATAGATATTCAATGGCCCCATCACTATACCCTTGAACTTTTTTTCCAGAAAAATATTGCATCATATTGCATATAACAATTGGTATCACAAATAATCCAAGTAGTAGAAAATTTCCAAGAAATGCAACCATACATGAGACAAAAACTTGAATAGTCCTTATCTGGGTAAACAACAAGCTCTTAGCACCCAACACCACCTAATCCCATACTAAGAAATCTCAAATTTATAGGCCCCAAAGATTACTACTCAAAACCTGTCACTTGTTTTAAGCCCAGATAAAGAATTGACCGACAATAAAAATAAAAACGATAATTTGAAATCTAGAGCAAAAACTTTCTAACAACACCTCAAAGAAGATCAGCAACATTAGAAGGAAGCTCCTCAACAACCACATTGTAGAACCTCTGAACGTCTTGTAGCATTCTCTCATCGTCTCTGGTAACAAAGTTAATTGCCACACCCTTCCTTCCAAACCTGCCACTGCGACCAATTCGATGGAGATAGTTTTCTCGCTGGGTAGGAAGGTCATAGTTGATGACTAGTGATACTTGTTGCACATCAATACCACGTGCCAGCAGATCAATTGTAATCAGTACACGTGACGATCCAGATCGAAACTCCCTCATAATGATATCCCTGGTGTTTTGGTCCATGTCCCCATGAGTAGCAGAGACAGTGTGGTCACGAGCTGTCATCTTGTCCGTCAACCAATCAACCTTCCGCCTGGTGTTATTATCTTGTCTTTCAACCAATCAACCAATCAATGAGTTGTCTCTTGTTGATGTGTTGATTGTCTTCTTTATCATTGCATATATTTTTCTATCTTAGATTACTGCTGAAGAATGGAAAGACTAATTGTAACTGGAAATTTTTCTAATTGAAGTTTGGAATTGGGCTAAAGTAATTGATACAACATAGAAAAATATGAAAAATTAACATGGTATCAGAGCTAATGATCCTCTTGCTCTTGCATCCGAAGTAAAATCTATAATGCATGATATCAAAGCCGCTAAGGTTGAATTAGATATTCCTCTGATCGCTTTTCTCAAGGCACTTTATCCTACTTACTCCAATTATCTTGAGTCATTGCAAGCAAATGGAAATCTCAAAGATATTACCTTTGACTCTCTTGTGAAAAAATTTGTTGAAAGAGAGAAAACTTTCGGAAAGAAGACAGCCCCTAAATCTTCTGAAGAGGTTGTGTGCCTTGCTCATAAAGAAAATAATCTTGCCCAAGATTCTTCCAGAGGAAGAGGTGGTCGAAGAGGAAGAGGAAGATATTTCAGAGGTAGGGGGTAGACACTCTCAAGGAGAAAAGTCAAATTTTCACTGCATACGTTGCAAAAGAAATGGATCACATGATGCCTCCACATGCAAGGTACCTTGGGTCAGAATTGAGCAGCAAAGAAACCAACCCAAAGGTAAAACTAATGACACAGACAAAGGTAAAGCACCTGAATCCACTCATTATGTTGTGGCACAATGTAATATTAGAGTAAATGAAGACTTATTTAATGCTTCACTTGCTTCTTGGAAAAACGATTGGTTGCTCGATTCAGGAGCAACATGCCACATGACTCATAGAAAATATTTTCTTGAAGAATTTAATAACAATGTTGATGGAGCAGTATACTTTGCAGCTCAAACACCTGGTTCTCTTGATTTTCCAAACATAGAGAATACTTCTGACACATTTTTTGTGACATTCATATGCGTCTTCCTTCTTTTAGCATCTTGGATACCCAAAATCTTTGTGTCATGTTTTAGTTTCTTATGTTTAATCAACACCTGCAGTATCTTATCTTGTGCAACAACTTAATGTTTCTCAAAATAATGTTGAATGATGTTACTGACATGCTCTCTAATAGTGCGACCAGGGATAGGATCCTGAGGTCCTCTCTTGTGTTTGCATCCAAATTTTCTACAAAACGTCTAGCCCTTTCCAAATCATTGCAGCTCCCTATTATCCTATCAACTTTCCTCCTAGTTAAACTATGTTGGTGTGAAAATTTTCAAAGTAAAAGATAAAAAATTACTCTACTTGTAATGGTTAACAAATTTTTTAATAGTGATGGTGTGTGCAAGGTGAATAGTGGACATATAAAGTGTTTGAATTGCAAGCATGTGGATATGCGATGATCCTTTACAATTCCCCTAATTACATTGGGACGTTTGTTCCTTGCAAAAGAAAATATGTGTGGATAATAGACCATTTACTTTTCCTAATTATGTTATGTGAGCACATAGGGAGATGGAAAATTAGCGCTTTGGGAAACATTATATTTCCATTACCAACTAATTTGAATTACATAACTTGATAATTAAATATTCTAAAATAACCATTCAAATATCTATATACTTACCTCTTAACATGCATTTTCTTAATATCTACTCAAATTAGACATGTCAATGCCTAGAACAAATCGGAGTCACATGAAACCATTATAGATTAAGCATATGAAAAAATAAATTTCATCAAACCACGCCATTGAAATAACTCAAATTTTCTTCTTATGCATGTCATAGTTGAACTTCAAGGGATGCCACAATTGAGAACACCCAATAGAGGAGCACACACATGGATAAAATGAGTGCACCATATCATTCAGCATATGGGATCAATGCCTTTCCTTATAGCTAACATCCAATAAAGAGGTTTGATGTCTTTCTTTATAACTACTATCCAAATATTTTTTTAAATGAATTGGCTACTGTGGATTGACGTATTTGGTGAGTGGAAAGTTATAATATCTCAAGAACAATAATCAAGTATCTTGGATAAAAAAACTATGTCCAAAGATGTCAAACATTTTTATAAAAAGCTAAAAATTATTTTATAAAAGGTTATTAGAGACTAAAAGCATATTAAAAGGATTAAAGTCTTATAATTTGTATGGGTAATTT
>APFE030291089.1:1654-20629 GCA_000404065.3 Pinus taeda | reverse complement strand
AGGATGCACCTGGATCAAGTGGGGCTGAAAAAGTATCAGGAGTGAAGACCAGAAGTCAATTAAGCAAGGAGAAGGGCAAATCAGTAGCTGTTGAGGAAAGTCCAATATCAAAAGCTAGTTTGAGTGATTTGCTCGAGGCTATTGAGTTTGAACAGGATAAATCAGTACATATTGAGCCAATGCACATTGACTTAACTCAATCATCACCAGAGAGCACTAAAAAATCAAAAGCTTCGAAGAGGTTAAGGTTTGATGAACCTGGTGAAGAGTTTGTGTTCAAACCACGAAGGCCAGTTACAAGGAAACAAATTAAAGAGGCTGAGAAAGTGCATGAAGAAGAGGTAGCTGTAAAGATGCCCAGAACAGAAGTAATTAAACAGCTGCCCAAAACGGAGAAAGAAGAGAAAATAAAGAAAAAACCTTTTACAAGAAAACAAGCAAGAGAAGTTAAGAAACAATCCAGAACAAAGGAAGCAAAAGAAGGAAATACTGCATCTACAAAGAACCAGTGGGAGGCAATCGAAAGAGAAGTGGCTGAGATGGAGAGGGCCATAGCTGAAATCACAGCCATGGAAAAGGAGGTTGCAAAATTGAAAGCACAGCTAAATAAATTAGCTGCCAAATGAAATTGCAGATTCTGAGTCAGGTGCTGTTTCAAAGTTTTGCTTAATTTTGCTTAAGTTCATTATTTTTAAGGCATGTAAGCATGGCTATATAAATTCAAGGCAAATACACTCTGTTTTGGAAAAAAAAACAGTTTCGTAGCGCGCTACGAAACTGCTGTAGGTGCTGATTTATGAGGAAAACGAACAGTTTAATGGTAAGGTTAGCAAATTTTTGAAGAAAATGCCTAAGGAACATCAAGGAGACCACATAAGGCTAGCAGAGCCATTCAGATAATGACAAGTGTGCATTCTCCATAAAGGTGAAATATTTTGTCTTAAGTTATAGCTTTAATAAAGTTACTTTATTACCGGTGGTTAGGGTTTGGTTGGAGATGCATACGAGGATTTGGGCTTATACACCTGTTCAATCAATAAGGCTTCCAGCATATTTGGGAATATGGTGGTGCTCATCAGTTTTGGGGTATTAAAGAGCTGGGGGACATATTGCTTAACTTTCGAAGGATGGTGGGAGATAAGGACCAGAAAAACAGGGGTTTGTTCTTATGATCAATGAACCATCAACACATTCAGCATCCAATGCTAACCTTGTTCCTTGCATCCTTATCTCAGCAATCACGGCCAAAACTAAAAGGATACAGCTGTCAAAGATCAAGAAAAGAATCATGAACGAGGAGAATAGAATTAGAGTTTAAGTTTGATTAGGACTCTTTGTAATTACAGCTTAATACTTAGTGTATTTAATGAGTCTATTAAAAATAGATAGGGGTAGTTAATGACAGTCATCGAGCTCCCCTCATGCTGGAGGAGGAGGCTCAAAGTAGTTAAGAATGTTTTTCTATATATAGATGAAACTCTGATGTAATGTGGGTTGGATGTTTATGAAAAAATAGAGTTTATATTGGCTTATGTAAAGGACTTGTTACAGTAATATAAAGTGACTACTTTTTCTTCTCAAGATTCATACTTTGTTCAGATGCTCAAGATATACGTGGCTTTGTTTTATCCTTTATGTTTTACAGCTTGATAGATACACAATCACTCTGAATTCACCTAGTTGCTCAAATTTCCTGTGTGTATTTATAAGTTGAGGTTCATTTGAGAGATGTTTTGAGTGTTTAAACATTACATACCTTGACTTCCATGAATGAGTAGTTGATAGTTTACTGGAATGGTGTTTGACTCCATGAGCCCAATGGAAGAAATCTTATGTTGTATTTCCAACCATCATGTTTATTAAAGTTCTCATTTCAAGAGTTAGCCCTCTTAGTGTTAATCATAATCAATAGTTTATTTTGAGAGAGCCCTCTCAGGTTAGGGAGGCTAACCCTTAGCCAAGAGTCTAGTCTGAAATAGTTACATAGAGTCTAACTAATTAGCAGCCATCAGTACATGATTTTGTGATAACATAATAAACAGGTCACGGCTGAACAAACCGCAAAGTTGTTCTTTCAAAATGTATGGGTTCATTTTGGGTTACCCACTTCTATTGTATATGATCGAGATTCTTGATTTGTTGGGAAATTATGGTCAATTCTATGGGAGTTAATGGACAGAAAGCTAAAGAAGAGCATGACATTTCATCTGCGAACAGATGGTCAGACAGAAGTGGTCAACAGGACAGTGATACAGTTGCTTCGAGGATATTGCAGCAAGCATCCCAAATTTTGGGATGAGCATTTGTATTATTTACAGCATGATTACAACCATGAAAAACATTCTTCTACTCAGAGATCTCATTTTGAGACTTGTTTTGGTTTGATACCAAAGTCTCCCTTGGAGTTTGTCTTTGGTAAAGACATAGTAGTTGATGGACACAGTGATGTGGACAAAGAAACCAAGTTCATTGAACAAAGCTAGGAAATTCACCAGGCAGTATAGGAACAGCTAGAAAGAAGCCAAGCAAAGTATAAGGTGCGACATGACAAGCATCGAGTTGAGTATAGTTTTCAATTTTGTGATCAAGTTTGGTTGTATATTAGTAAAGAAAGACAGCAAGGGGAAGGTAAAAAGTTAAAACCAATTAGATATGGTCCTTTCAAAATACTTGATAAAATTGGTGAAGATTCTTTCCGCCTAGATCTATCAGCCTACATGCAAATCTACTCTATCGTAAATGTTGAAAATTTGCAATTATATGAACCTTCATTGGTTGAAGATCCCGAAGAGCAAGGTAAGCTACCTTCCGTTGAAGATATATTATCGGAGTATCTCAATGGGTTACAAAAGGACACAGTTCTAGACAGGAGGATAAGAACTTTGCGAAGGGGAAATGTTGAGTATCTTCAAGTTGGACTCAAAGGTACAAATCCAAGTAAAGCATGATGGATAGAGATTAGAAAAGTGAAGGAACTTTATCCTCACTTACTCAATAGCTAAAACCAAATTTTTGGTGTACTAAAAGCTTCTAGTGGGGAGGAGTGATCCAAAATGGATTCATTTGTACCTCCAGATTAAAATTCTTAAAATGCATGTCAAAGTAGGCTTAAGTCAAAGTAATCGTTAATACGAAGCCAATGGTGCAAACCGCTCATAAATCTGAGTCTAGATGAAGAAATTAGAGCCAATTAAAGATTTAGGTCAAAAAGTCAATGCCTACATCAACAGGACACGTGGCAACCCGGGAATGAGTCACAGGTTTTGGATGATGTCAACAGAGAAGGAATGGCGTATGTATTATTGGTTCACACCACATTCATTGGATCATCCGATCAAAGGAAATCGACGCATATCGCGTTGAGACATGCAAGCAGGTTATCTTTGAAAACAGACACGATAAGGTTAGTCAAAAGAAGTTTTTCAATTTGCAAAGTGACAGAATTAACTAAGAAAGGTGATTCTTGAGCTCTGAAGTTACCCCAAAAAGACTTGAAGAAATAATTCCCAAGAATATTACTAGTGAATATGTTTAGTTCATTTTCTTCATCTAGATCGGTTACTGGATATTTCATATGTTTTTCACGATCCACACGGGTTTGATTTGGTTTTCCATTATATGGTAACCACATATGAGACTAGTCTATAGCAAAGTAAATGTGTAACTTTTCATACCAATCTCTACTTAGGATTAAACCATAGAAATCCAAATATCAGCAACTAGAATGTCAATGATTTGAAATACTTCAGGATTAGAAGAAAGTCTAATGAGGACTAAGTTGATTTCTCCTAATACTTTAACTTTTGTTCTATCATAATTGCATTATATGAACATTAGACTTCTAGGGAGATATGTTCATTTTTGAACAAAATGATTGGCGCATTATATTTGATCATGCTCAAGAATAGACTAAGAAATTGTGCTTGTTTTTATTGAAGAGTTCAAAAGTAAAAAGAAATGGGAGAGTGTGAGAATTTGATCGTCTCTGATTAGGATATTATCTATGGAAGAAACTCTCTGTAGAATTAGCAAGAGGCTTACCTATTCCTCGTGCAGCTATAGAAGCGACAGTAGCTGATAAAGGAGATGCATTCAATTCATTAAGAAGATACCTCTGTTGTTGTTTTCATTTTGAAACTTCATATAAAGAAATGTTAGCCTTAACTTTATTCATATCTTCCACTATATTATAATCAATGTTATCAGAGACAACCAAAGTGTTTGATGTAGATGGAGGATTAGAAGAAGAAGAAGGGGTTGTTTTATTGATGTTCTTGTCTTTAGTGGAAGAAATAGAAGCCTTTTGTTTATGGGTTGTTTGAGGAGAATCGGGTGGTTCTTTACTTCTTGTACCTACAGGTAAGGCTTCATGTTCTTCTTCATTGTCAAAGGTGGAGAGGATAAAATCCCAAAGCCCATGAAATTCTACAAATTCTTCATCTTGAGAATCCTCAACAGACATAACTATTTCTTCTTCATCATCATCTTCATCTTGTTCTGCATTCGATATGACATTGGGGGGTTGGGAGGTCAACTTTTGAGTTCTTATAAAGGGTATCAAAGATTTCTTTGAAGATTCAACCACTTGTTTTTTAATCTCAACCATCTTGTTAGACATATTTTTGAAGACTTTTTGTAGTCCTTCGATATCAAAAGGATCTTTTGGAGTTTTATTCTTTGGCTCATCCTTAAATGTAACCTTTTGGCTTTTCTTTCATCCTGTGTAGTTTTATTTCTAAAGCAAGTATTCTTTTCTCAAATGCTAACACTTCTTTCATGTTTTCTACTAGAGTCATTTTATTATCCCTATCGACAAAAAATGTGATATTTGAAGGTAAGGAAGATACATACCACTCATTTGGTATGTCAACACTAGGTCTGGATGTATCTTGGATTTTATTCAATAGTTTATTAAATCTAGAATTAAAATCCTTGATTTTTTCATTGGGACTTGCTTTAAGATTGGAGAGATTATTAATCAACGTAGTAGTAGTGCAATCATCACCATACTTAGTTAATAATTGTTCTTCAAATATATCCCAGCTACTAATGGACCCTGATGGTAATGAAAAATATTTTGAACCTGCAGATCCTTCAAAAGTGTATGGAAATAATCTTACTACACATTCCTCTTCAACAACTCCATTAAGATTAATGGCTAACATATAATTGTGAAGATGTCCTTTGCCAAAAAGTCTGTCATCAATATTAAATTTTGGTAGCCATCTTTCAAGATGTTTAGGTAGACCATGGAGAGGTGTTGGCATTTTCACAGCTCCAGGATTGGCTCATTGTCTGACTGGAGGTGGTTGTTGTTGTTGTCTTCCCGCCATTATTGGAGTTTAGGTAAAGGTGGATGTAGAAGGTGATTGTTTGGAAGAAGAAGAGACAGATTGTATATTAGTGCTAGATGAACTGGCACTAGTAGCCTAAGAACAAGGGGTATGAATAGGAGGATTGATTGGAAGAAATGTATGAAATGAAGGTTTTTGTGGAGGTGAGTCTAAAAAATCTCACTAGTGGATGTTTGTGATTCATATTTCTTAGTCTTCTTTCGAAAATAAGGAAGAGGAGACTCGAATGGAGTAACTCCAAGTTTTTCACTCTGAGAACGAGTTAAAATCTGAGTAGATTGAAAAGATGAAGATACATTACCTTCAATATTTCTGACCATTGAGGTTTTTCTCCAGAAATATAAATACTTTCCAATTTTTTCAATTAAGGTTCAACCTTTGGTATCTAATGAGAAGAAGGTGGACCGGAATTGGGGTAGTGTTCTAGGATATTTTGTAGATGTTTGTTCAACTTCTGATCTAGAAGTAGCATTTTCAGATGAAGATCTACAAGTTGGAGGTAATCTTGAGGGGGAGTGACTCTTAGAATGGCCTTTATATTTAGGTTCAACTCTTTTTTCCATTCCTAGTAGGGGCCCTCCTTCTAGAGCCAAAAATATTGAAGGCTCAGAATTTCCTTGCCTCAACATCGAGGAAACCATCTGGTCGGGAACTTGAATACCGTTCCTTTTCCGTTTGGGATAGCGGTTCCAACTGGGGATATAGGGACCAGTTTCCCGTTCAAATATATAACAGAGTTTGGGGTGTGATATATATGGGGTGAAACTATTTGATAGATTAAATATGAATGAAAATAAGTAAATCTATATCTATCTATCTAATTCTCATATGTGATTTCAAAAAGATTTCCTTATAAATGAAAGACAATATAGATCATCAAACATTTAAAAGAGTTAAAGATAATTAAAGATAATTAAATTGAATAAATAGTTAATCAATTTAATTACTAAGTACATATTTCATAAAAATTATACCATTTCATACATACAACTAAAGATAACAATTAATACCCTTTTCAATAGTGAAACAATGCTCAATTGAGTTGCGATATTGCATATAATAAAACAGTGATAAAACTTAACTGACTTTTAAACATAAAACATAGCATTAATAAGAGATAATAGTGCAACATATATCAATGCTCTACTTATGGAAGAAGACAGTCTCTCACCCAGTCTTTCTATTAAATTATCAAATAAATACAAAACTGCAAGTCCCTTGAGTCTTCTTACAAAAATTCTGAACCCTTTGTCTAAAAACATGAGAGGGTAATTAAAAATAAAAGTCATACTATCAAAATAGAAAATGCATATTTTCTGATGAAGTTGAAACAAACACTCCTTGAAATAGGGAACAAAATGATAAAAACAGCTTCCGTTTTAACAAGAAACTAAAGATGGGAAGTTGATTGCTCTCCCGTTTGCTCTCATAACCTATAAATAACTTCCATCGACTTCAACTCTTGGGGATGAGCTGGCCTGATCTGCACATGTCCTGCAAATAAGGCATCTATAAGAGGTGGGAGCAAGTATTCAGCTGTATTAAAAAGGCTACAAAGAACTAACCATTGTCCATAGGGCTTTACCAAAAACTATTGATGATATTCAAGATTTAACTTAGATAATTTCTTGATGTTATCTTCTTTTTCGTTTGATTTGTTATGCAAATTTTCTATGAGTGTTTGAGTATCTAGCAAGCATTCTCCTGGGCACTCAGTAATAAGATTAGGATATGTTATACTTTCTCTAATAGTTTCGATAATTTGGCCTGCTAGGTCTCTTGCTCTGTAAATTGCTTCTTCAGCCTGCTTTATTCTAATATCCCAATCACAAAAAAGAAGATCTTTGTATGATTCTTGTATTTTTGGAAGATTTTCGTAATTCCATCTAAACTGTCATGCCAAGTGATGAAATCAGAAATCTTGTTGTTGATATCTTCATAGTATGTTCTTAATTCGGACATTTGATCAGTCAATGAGTCACTATTTTTGCAGAGGTCATTGATGATCTTTAACTTCTTACAAAAGTTTACTTATTGTTTTGCAAGGAGAGCATTGATCTCTCTAGCTTCTTTTATGAATCCTTCAATATCAGTGTCCTTTTGTATATGAGTTATTCTAAGTTGAAGCTAGTCAATCTGTGCATTTTGGCTTTGAATATGAGCTTCATTTTGAACCTTCAATTAATTAAACTCAGTTTGTAATTTTGACAACTTGAGTTTCCATTCTTGCTCCATATCATGTCTTGAATTAAGTATTGCTTGTTCTAGTTGCTATATTTTTTCATATTTTTCTTTAACCAGTTGTTGAAATTTAGTAGCTTTGAAAATGGTGGTCATAGCATAGGCTCCTTCATATTGCAAAATCTTAGCTAACTCATTAGATGAATTAGCTTGATAATATTTCCATACCACATCTAATGGAACGTTTCCACGAAGACATACATGAGAATGTTCCATTCTTCTTTTCTTCTTTTGTCGACTCACAACATCACGATGTTCAAGGCTGTAAAAAATATCAAGAGGCAGAATCTCTTCTACTCTTAGGACGATCCCAGAGGTGGCAACTGACAGGATAACTTATTTATTCATTATTTGACTTGATGACTCATTTATAGGACATTTTGTCTTACTGACTACATGAGTCTTATCTATCTCCATTGAAGTTGAATCCTGCACTTCCTTCTCTTGTGTACTATCTAGTTCTTTGTTGAATTGATCCCAAACTTTATCAAGCTCACTAGTAGACATGAGCTCTTCTATTTGTTTCTATGAAAGTGCAGTAGTAGGTTTATATTTTGTTTCTTTTGTAGATGAAAAAAAATACTTTCTTGTAGGAAATTCCGACTGTAAAGTAATTAGGCATTCAGAAGGCAATTTCTGTGGCATTTTATTTCTGTACTCTTGGAATAAAAAAAAATCCTCAGGGACCAATCGAATTTGTGCTAAATTTTCCACCTGTCTATATGAATCACATGTCTCAAAAAGATCATCAAAATCATTAGGCTCATGAAAAAATGGGCCTATTTTAAGTTGAGTAGTGAAATCATGAATGACCTTTTTAGGGTCGTATTGTCTAGGAGGAATAATGGGGAGCTACATGCCTTCAATTTGTTTGATTTCTAGGACATCGTGATTGTAATTTTCAAGAGCATAGACTACACATTGAATAGGAAATTGTGGCAAAATAGCCTTTTTGGATTATTTCAAGACTTTAGTTATACCATGACCTACAGTCTCATAGGAAACTTCCCTGGCCGGAAGCTTATCAGGAACACAAATAGGAAGAACATGTGGGGCCGCAAGACTCCCAAATACACTAACATAAGTGAAATTTTTTTTAGTAAACCAATTGCCAATAAAAATGAAGACTATCATGGCTTCTTGAGACAACTTGGGGGCATTTCAGTCAAAATGGATTTGTACAAAGGAAGCATTACCTTATTGGAAATTCTGTAAAATTGAGGTTGGTACTTAGATTCCCATAGGATATCATCATATAAATGAATTGGTGTAGGGTTTTTTTGTGGTGGCTACAACTACCCTCTAAAATTCATCCTAAGCCTCGTGTTGAAGCCTCCCTTCCAACCTTCAGAATATCTTACCTTGCTTTGTCAAGTTCACAAGCTTCAGTGTTTTTCTTGCACAAAAGTAGTCTGTCGATCATAGCTTGATGTATTCCTCTCACAAGCTATTCACCCAAACTTGGTCCAGCTACAGGCTGAGCATCTTCCCCAATAAAATTGTGCATTTCTGGAGGGCAACCATCCTTCCCTCCAAAAATTGTGCAATCCTATCTGGAGACCTACTAGGCTCCAATATTGTGCAATTTTTCCAGTCAACACTCCCAGCAGGAATTACGCAATTTTCCCCAGCATGGTTGCTCAACCTAGAATTTTCGCAAATATGGGCAACATCCAGCTGCTCTGCCTAGAAATTGCGCAAATATCCTGGGCAATCAACCTAGCTCCCAGCCAGAAACGCACATTTCCTTCAAGCAGTCGAATAGCCTCTTGCATGTGCAGCTGAGTTGACTGGTTCCCTCACGGACCAAGAAAAACACACTTGCATGGATGTGATTCTTCTCCCAAGGCAGCATAAAAAGGCATCCATTGTTTCAGCGATCTATGTTTAGCAGTTGGAGGTTGCAAAGAAGGATCATTTCAGAAACCTCCCACCAAGTGTCGCTTTCCCTAGATTTGTGGCATACGCATCACAACCTCGATGTTGTACAAACTCATCAACGGGATGTTGCAGAGCTCATTCCTCACATCAACCTTGCAGCTCTGACATCCCACATCACATCTGGGAGCAGTCGGCACATTTAGCTCAACTACTTTGGGGTAAGCCTGCTTCCCATGCCTTGTGTTGCATTTTGTCACTTTTTGTGTTTTCGCTTGTGTGAGTATTGTTTGCTCAATTTCTTTGAGCATATGTTGTCATTTACATGTATATTAGCTTGTCCAAAACTATTTCAGTTTAAATTAACACCTCACTATTGTCGCATGCATGAAACTGTTTTCCATGAACAGTTGTTGATTCAACGATTCACTTCACCCACATGCATGTTGTTCCATTTTTTGAATATGTCATTCATCATTTGCATGCATGATCATTCACTTATGATTACACTCAGTATTAGCATGCATTCACTGTCCTATTTGCATTCAGTTGCCCGTTGGTGAGTCGAGCCAACCTTGGCCCAAACTCTGCCTTCACCAAGGTTGCATTACATAATTTGAGCAATGAAGGCTTTGCCTTCCTCCCTAGAAATGTGCATTTTTTCCCAGCACTGTCCTCCAGGACTTTTTTGTGCATTTATGGAAGACAATGACTACTTGGCCAAGGAAATTACGAAAATCAGTCCCTGGGCCTACAGTCCTTCCCAGCTGGAATTGCGCATTAAGCAATCCCAGTATCCAGCAACTAAATTGGATTGTGCATTGTGTTGTTCCAGTAGCCAGGTTAGTTTCCCAATAGCCCATACTATGCCTTGCACAGTCTTGGTAGCCAGTCTCCCGACCTCCTGGTCAAAATTGTGCAACCTTCATGATTAGTCACATAGGTTTGTTGTAAGTCAGTTCTCAAGTTCATTTTGGTTTTCGACTGACAGATTTCCTACCATGAGTGTTGCCATGTCTCTAGGTGCTGTAGGTGTTCATCTGCCTCTCGGAAGTCCAGGTATAATGGTTTCCCAGAGTGCAGAGTCGAAGACACTATTCAGAGCACACCTGGAGACGCAGTTGGTCAAATGTCAATGAGCTTCCCTACTCACGAAGATATCAAGTTGTTCATAGACAAGGACATCAAGATATGATAGCAGCAACATCACAAAAAGCAACATCATGAATAGCAGATGAAGGCAACATACTGAATGCAATGAATGCATCAAACACAACGAATGTAGTGAACACAGTGAATGTAATGAATGCAAGAGGAAGGTTGTTGACAACACAAGGGCGAAACAAAGTTGCAAGCTCAAGATGATGAAAGAAAATCTGGAGACTCGGGCTATGAGGTGACGGCGTTACATGATGATCGCATGAAGAAAGGGAATGGAACAAAGAAGGAGTTGAATGTGTTGAAGTAGCAACTCAAGGAAGAACGTGAAGCTACACAATGGACAAGTGAGTTGTAGCAGGAACAAGAACAGTAGTGGGTACAACATACACTCATAATTGAAACTGTGCCCATACAAGTTAAAAATCCATCTTAGCAGTTGGCAAGGAGTAGACATGGTGAGAAGTGTTGTTGATTGCATGCAAAGGATTCAACAGCATGCATGCTATTGTGCACACACATGCAATCCAACCCCTGCAGCACACTCACCAAGGCGAAGACAAGAAGCAAGTCCAACTGGAGCTGAACATGTACTTCAGCAAGTCGATGCACATGACCACGAGCACACACTTGAAGGTAAGCACGGACACTATGCATTAGTGTGTTTTCGGTTCAGTCGTACCCAAGAAGACCATGCGCATGATAGTAGACGAGTTGGATGAAGGGACTGAACCAATGCATCGGTTGCAATGGAGGCAAGAGTTCGCTTCAGCAAGATGTCACCATGAGGTGCATGCACACCATCACAAACGACCATGCTTGGCATCAGCTCACCACCTTCACCATCACAAGTATGTCAAAGAGTTGGTCTCATCATAGCAGGCCAAGTGTAAGTGATGTCTTTCTTGGCTTGCTCAAGCCATGTTGTCTCACATGAGTACATATGCATTGCAATGTTGAGTCATGCTAAGTGTAAGTCAAGTGTCAATAGTTGGATGTAACAATCACAGAGTAGGTGAAGAGTCATGAGGGTAGTTGAACTGTCACAAAGGGCAATGTCAAGGGTCATCCCACCCTTTGCTATAAATAGTCCCTCATAACTCATTGTAGAAGCTTTTGGTTAGCCAAGCTTCTGATAAGACTATCTTGGAAAGAGGTTGGACAGTATTGTAAGGTGCCTTGGCTTCTCCACTGCATGAAGCTAGTTCATCTCTTTGGAGGAGTAGGAAGATGTGGTTGCAACGTTCCACTGTTTGGGCTAGTAGGTTTACATGGATGTATTGTATGATTGGAACTTACACTTCTTATATAACAAGAGCCAACACATTTTCACACATGTATTGTATCTATTGTAAGACTGATCTTTAACACTTGTAATGCATGTTGCTTTAACCTATGTTCTACATCTGAACTGATTCATTTGTTGTAATTATTAATCTATTAATGGAAATGTGTTGTATATGTTGTTAATGTTGTCCCCTCTGCGTCGAATGCTCTGCTGGATATTAGACAGACCTTTCACATGAACCTTGTTGTAACAACCGTTGCACTCATTCGAACTGATCCGTGACTGTTGTACATGTTATCTTACCTTATATGTTGTGATTACCACATCCGAGTGGACTGCTCCATCGGAAGTTGTGTATGTCCCATGTGTTGTGTGTTCCTAGCCGAGTTGGGATTGATCCCTTTCAACATGGAACTCACCTTCACCCTCATCTCAACCCACTTGTGTTAGAACCTCTCATGCACCTTCCTTGACTCACTGCAATAGTCACACCCTTGCTACTCACATAGTTATCTTACTTGCCTCTGTGCGACATCGTGGTCAAGGCATTGCTTTATGACCCACTGCTGGGACTCCTACACCAAACAGTTTGAGGTATAATTGGGACTTCTTAATGGGGAAATCCCCTTACATGTTGGTAGGTCCAGCACCGTCAACATTTTTGCAATAGAAGGAGGGCTAGATGATAAGCTAAGTCGTCGCATCTGTTTTGAATCTCTACACATATATCATGACTACCTACCGAGTTGCTCTTCCGGAGTGCATGTCTTGTGGAAATGACTTCATTATCTCAAAAAATCTCTCAGATAACATATCTCATAAAACATATGATCATGGAGGCTACACAACCTTGGTTAGGCTCGCAGTCAATGTTATAAGCTCATGTGAAAGACATGGAGTCTTTGAGGAATACATGAGTTGTGCATTGTTCATCTACACACTTCAAGGGCACCTAATGCACTGGTGTCCCAGACTGCCCGAAAAATCTATTCATTCTCTTGTTCATCTGGTCAGAGAGATAGACCATACTTTCAATCACTTTGACCATGAAGCACTTGATCAAGAAATTCTAAAATTACAAAAAGCACCCAATGAATTCATTGATCAGTTTTACACACACTCTTGTAATCTTGCATACTGATTTCCTGAAGATTAAATTCATTGGGAATTTCTTTATGAAAGATTTGAGTATCTTCTTCACATATCTAAACCCCGCTGAGCACACTTCGGTGATGAAGCTGCGCAATCACAGGGAGGCATAGTCGTTGTCACAAGTGACTTTCCGCCTTCACCTCATCAAATAGCTACACCATCGCGGAGTGATGTGGGAGATCATGCACATGCCTCTGATGAACTGTCACACTCTACCACCCCACCTTCTCTTGATATTTGCACAGATTTGGCTTGTAGGCTTGCTGGTTGTCACATGGAATCGTTCCCTCGACCTTCATCCTCGTGTTCTGTCGATCCTCTGGATTTTACTATCTTGTGTTCTTCCAATATGAACTCCTCACCTATTGTGAATGAGGATCAAGTTGTCGACTGAGTTGGTGTTATGAAGCCAACTTGTGCCATCATTCATGATGAGTGTGTGTGGGAATCTAAAGAAATCCCCACGGTGAAGGGTGACTCCCTTCTGGCCTCGCATCATCCACTTCATCTTGACATCCCTTGTGATTCTGCCACTGCTGATTTTCCTTGTGAAAACTCATTTCTGAATGCTTCTACTTCCGATCATTCACAGGACACCTCAGATTTTAGTCTGTCATTACAGTGTGGAGAGGACACATATTCCTCGGAAAATCCGTTTAATTTGTCATTTATCTTTCTTGAAAACACAAAGGGTGAACATATTTGCTTCTCATCTACCCCTCTGCCTGATTCATCAAATCATGAGGATGCTGAAAAACATCTGGAATTTTATGATCTTGATTGTCATGATCTATTCACTTCGTCATCTGATCACAATGTTGATTCAACTTTTGTTAATCTATCCAAGACACTAGTCTATGATGATCTATTTGTCCATGAGGTCGAAACTCCCTGGACTGTTGAGGCACTTCAGCCCAAGCTGACGGTTATGTCAGGCCCTCGTTGTCTTGAGGCTGGTCTCACTTTCTGTCGGGAAATTGTTGAAACACTCAAGGCCCTCATCACTCTCTAATTTTCACTAAAGATCAACCAAACACCCAGATCTCACTTCCTCCACTTGGACTACACAATCCCATCTCTCATGCATTGGAGGAATCTTACATAAAAAACACACATGCACAACACAAGTGGTCTACCTTTCTCACGTTTTCTTTCATGTCACAGTCAAAAGGATGCATACACTCAACATCTGCATGCAGTGTAGCACAACATCATGGCAGCACCACAGAATGCATGTCATGCACTATCACTCATCTTTGTTTTGTGGTCACTTGTAAGCTCGGAGTGTATTTGTCTTCACTGTTACATCTTTCTTGTTTGTTGGTCTGCACAACTGTCTTTTTCATGAACCTTACCTTCACCAACATGGATCAACCAATGCGCCAGTGGCTGCATTGGAAGTATCACTTCATGTGAGATGACCCATGCACTGTTAGCTTAGGAGTAGGAGTAGTGTCTTCTTTTGAGTTTTTTTCTTGCATGCATGTTTGCTTACTTTCTTTGTTGTTTGTTAGTTCGCTTGTTTCATTTCGAAGGATAGTTTTGCATGAAACCATGTATGACTCTTGAAGCAATCTGGGTAAAGTATAAGAGGTCGTGTGTTGTTATAACTACTTAGTTATCTATCATCCTCCCTCTATATGAAGAACTTGTTACTTTCAATCCATGATATGTTGATCGAGAATATGTACTGTTCGAGGTGAACCTTGGTGAAAACACAAAGCTTGTGTGCCAACTAGTGTCACCTTCTCTAGTCGGTTGTTTTTGGGTTAACCCTTGTTAGCTCAGTCAAGTAGAGTAAGGGGAGGGGAGAAACCTTAATAGGCATGTCATAGATACAATAAACTACTTCTCTCCTAGAATAACCTCTTATGCTCTCAATAAGTCGGGATCCCTCTTCCTCCTCTGAAATGAATAAGTGTTATGCATAGTAAAACGAAAAATGAAAAAAGTGAAAAAAGTTTGAAAAAAATGAAAATGAATAAGGTGAAAGAAGAGAAATGCTTCCTACACAAAGAGGTGATGCAAGTAACTCCAACGGGGTGTTGACCAGGCTCACTGGTAGCAGAGCCATGCTTTTGTTCCTATGTGACTCCGTCGGGGTACTGTCCAGGCCTGCTAGTAGCGAAGCAATGCCAGAGATGAAACTAAGACTCTAACGACTATACTACTTATGCACCAATATACCCCTCAACCCCAATTGAAAAACCTGTGTTTCCTTGGCTTGGAATGTGTGTCAATCGACCAAGAGCTTGGAAGATGATACCTCTTACAATCAAGCTAGTGTGAAACCAAGATGATCTGAGAACTGAACAATACTTCTGGAGGTTTTAGACTTGCTTTTCACGAACAAGGTCCATTCAGAGAGTTGGAGTCCTACTAGTGTGTCACCAAGTGTGTAGCGACTACAACCACCCTCCAAAATTTTGCCTAAGCCTCGTTTTGGAGCCTCCCTCCAAACCTTAACAGCAGCTTTCCTTGCTTCGTGAAGTTCACAAGCTTCAGTTTTTGCTTACACAAAGGCAGCCTATCGATCACAGATTGATGTATTCCTCTCACAAGTTGTTCACCCGGGCTTGGTCCAGCTGCAAGCTGAGAAACTTCCCCAAGAAAATTGCGCACTTCTGGAGGGCAACCAAAGTTCCCTCCAGAAATTATGCAATCTTGTCTAGCAGCCTGCTAGGCTCTAAGATTGGTAAATTATACCAGTCAACACTCCTAGCAAGAATTACGCAAATTTCCCCAACAAGGCTGCTCAGCCTAGAATTTGCACAAATATGGGCAGCAGTCAGCTGCTCTACCCAAAAAATTGCACAAATATCTTGGGCATTCATCCCAGCTCCCATCTAGAAATGTGCACTTCCTTCAAGTAGTCGAATAGCCTCTTGCATGTGCAGTTGAGTTCACTGGTTCCCTCCTGCATCGAGCAAAACAGACTTGCACGCATGGGTTGCTTCTCCCATGGTAGCATGCAAAGGCATCCCTTGTTTTAGGGATCTATGTTTAATAGTTGGAGGTTACACATAAGGATCATTTCAGAAACTTCCCACCAAGTGCCGCTTTCCCTATATTTGTGGCATGTGCGTCACAACCTCGATGTTGTCAAAACTCATCAACCAGACACTGCAAAGCTCATTCCTCACATCAACCTTGTAGCTCTGACATCCCACATCACATCAAGGAGCAGTTAGCGCATTCATCTCAGCTGCTTTGGGGTAAGCTCACTTCCCATGCCTTGTGTTGCATTTCTGTCACTTTTTGTGTTTTCACTTGTATGAGTATTGTTTTCTTAATTTCCTTGAATGCATGTTGTCGTTTACATGTATATTATCTTGTTCTAGCACCATTTTAGTTTTTTCCAATTCAATGACTCGCCTCACCAACATGCATATTGTTCCGTTTTCTCAATCTATCATTCATCATTTGCATGCATGATCATTCACTTATGTTTACACTTAGTATTAGCATGCATTCACTGTCTTATTTTCTTTTAGTTACCCATTGACGATTCGAGCCAACCATGGCCCGGACTCTGCCTTCACCAAGGCTGCATTGTGCAATCTAGTGAAGGAAGGCTCTGCCTTCCTCTCCAGAAATGCACATTTTTGCCCAACACTGGCCTCCAGGACTGTTTTTCGCTTTTCTAGAGGACAATGACTACTTGGCCCAGGAAATTGCGCAAATCAATCCTTGGGCCTGTAGTCCTTCCGAGTTAGAATTTCACATTGCGCAATCCCAGCAACCAGCAATAAGACTGGATTGTAAATTATGTAGTTCTAGTAGCCAGCCAGTCTCCCAGCAACCCAGACTATGCCTTGCGCAGTCTTGGTAGCCAATCTCCCGATCTCCTGGCCGAAATTGCGCAACCTTCATGATCAGTCACACAGGTATGTTGCAAGTTAGTTCTCAAGTTCATTTTGGTTTTCCACTGAAAAATTTCTTGCCATTTGCCATGTCTCCAGGTACTGCAGGTGTTCATGTGCCTCTCGGGAATGCAGGTACAATGATTTCCCACAAGGCAGAGTCGAAGACACCATTCAGATCACACCAGAAGAAGTAGTCGATCAAATGTCTATGAGCTTGCCTACTCACGAAGATATCAGGTTGTTCATAGACAAGGACATAAACAACAACTGAAGGTAGCACAGTGAATGCAGCGAACACTACGAATGCAATGAACACAACAAATGCAATGAATGCAAGAGGAAGGTTGTTGACAACACAAGGGTGGAACAAAGTTGCAAGCTCAAGATGATGAAAGCAACTTTGGAGACTCATATTGTCCTAAAATGCAGAGATTGTGCACCAAAAAGGAAATTAATCCACGTGTTACAATGCTGTTAAAAAATGCAAGACATATGAAGGTAGTGAATTATGATAATAAGCAATTTAGATTGGGAGAGACGTAATTAAATTTTATTATTTAATTGAAGATTTCCAATTAAAATAATAATAAATCTACATTTATATATTTATATATTGATTGGAAGGCTTCTGACAATGATCACTTCTTTCCATTAGATCACCTTCAAGCCTTTGGGATACCTACTACTTTCTTATATTATATAGTTGGGGCTTGCTACTTGTTAGCGTGTTGGGGTAAACAAACTTGATGTGTTGTTTTTTATCTCACAGTTGGAGTCTATGGAATAAGAAATAAATTTGATTTGCATTTTCTCATCCTGATAGGTAAATGTTTATAGATGAAGATTTCATCTTAGCAACTCTGTCACAAGGAAATTTTGTATATTTTGTTGTTGCTCAATATAAAATCATGCATTTTTTTTTAAATTCAACATTGGTTGCATTTAGGAGCAAAGAGTTGTCTCCATGTCTTCTTCACGCAAGAAAGTTGTATGGTCCAATGATCCTGCCATATGACTGTTGATAGCTAGCTTGTAGTACAAGGCTATCTTTGATGATGAAGTAGTAGTAGTAGCTTGCTGGTGGGGAAGATTTGGAAAGTTAAATCTTCAATGAAATCCTTGATTTTTATGTGGTTGGCCCTAATGAATAATGTTTTGACATGAGAGGTTCTACAAAATAGGCAATGTAGGGTACTCAAATTTGTACTCTATGCAAATGTGAAGGGGAAACAATAGGCCACATGTTGGTGTTCATTGGTATTTTTGCTTAGGAGGTATGGGGTGTTATTCTCCCCTTATTTGAGGATAGGATGCTTGGTATGAGGCTTCCTTGTTGGACTGTTTGATGATAGAGCACTCAAATAACATAGATCATTGCCTCTGATTGCCTCTAGAGCCATTTGGACAGGAAAGAAGGAATAATTTTTTTTTAGACAAGGAGATACCTCCTTTTCAGGTACATCATCAAATAAAATACCTATATGAAGGCATAAAAAAGACTCCAAAGGTTAAAGTGCCAAGGTGTGTGAAATCTGGAGGTTGATAAAACTTATCCATGGCCTTTCTTTGTTGGTACTTGCCAAGGTGATATTCTTGTTATATATACTATCTGCGAATATGTGCGATATTCTTGTTCTATATATTATCTGCGATTCGAACCCAAGTCAGCTACTCCTGCATGTGTGATATTATTGTTTTGTATATTATCTACGTTCAAACCCAAGTCAACAATGTGCAGGAGGAAAATTAGAACTAATGTTGCTTTTGGTGTCTTTCATGTATACCTTTGCCAAATAATTTCCACAATACATCAAGTTCTAGATTCACATGTATCTTGATATTTGATTATTTTTCACATTTATAAGTGGGCATAGAGGATATCTCTTTTTTGGGTTGTGTTATATTATTTCCAAAACTAACCTACGTAGTGAACCGAGGGGTTAGAGGGGGGGCGGAACCCCCCCTTCATTGCGTCGATTGCGCAGCGGGGCGGAAGCCCCCCTTGTCCGGGGGGTTTGAGGGGGGCGGGTAGCCCCCC
>APFE030291080.1:0-16243 GCA_000404065.3 Pinus taeda | reverse complement strand
ACGTGGAATCAAGTTATGAACTTTACCCTCAACGAGGGCCGACCTGCAGCGTGAGGGCCGCCTACTTCTCCAGATCGTAATCTACAGAACTGCCACCTTTGGTGACAAAGAGATCGTCCGCGTCAGTATTCCATTTCCTCAAGCCTTCCAGGGCAAAAAACGGAGCAAGGGCGAAGTTCGTCAACTACCAGGTCCGAAAAACCCTCCAGAAAACCTAAGAAAAACACCAGTCCTAGGCAATAAATTAGGCTCAAACTGCAGCTTTTCAATTAGCTGTGATTAGCCGTGATTGATAAGCAGATGCAGAGGAAAGGTCGGATTTAGCATGAACTTCGCATGATGGATCTCGTTATCCAGAGTCCTAAACAATGGATGGATCTGGTTATCATACCTTCCATCGCAGAGATCGATTCCTCCAACGAAGCTCACGACCTCGCGATTCTTAGAGCCATGGACGCGGGAATCCAAGGACACAGTCTTCTGATGATGGGTAAACAGTCTTCTTTAGGACATACACAGTTGCCACCAGAGCACCGGACCAAAGCCTCGATCACACTTCACCCGGGATCTCCACAACAGCTCGCCGATGGGTCACCAATCTTCTGCAAATTACACGAACAAGCCGGACAGGTCCTATTCGGATCTTCATCTTTAGATAGATCGGCAACCATTTAACACAACGCTGTCAATAACATTACAGTCGAACCGGCAAGAAACCGCATTCCAATCAGCACTTGTGATTGCGCAGTTGTCTTACTTCCAGATAGACCAGACAATCTCTCCGCAAAACTACCACCACCAGTCCTCGAAGGCGGTTTATGTTGGTTGTCCGCAGCATAGGAGAACACAGAAAACTAGAATCTCTCCGCAGGCCTATATAAATTCATCTACGGCATCAAGGCAACCTCTTGCGCGACCTCAGGATCGGATGGCGGACTCCCGACACCCTTGAGCGCATTGCTGATCCACCCATGCTCGTTCTGGAGGATCCCCCCGACAACCATAAGCATCTCCACGGCTGTACAATCCCCAAGCCGATCAAGCACTTGAACAAACTAAAAAAAATTGATGGACAGACAACATATAATAAACTCTTTATTTTCCCTCAACCCAGGAGGGGCCAAGCCCAAGAGGGGCCAGGCCCTCCTGAGCTCTGATACCAAGATAAAATTAGCAGACACTCAATAATATATTCTATTTATTAATGAATGAGGAAATCACAAGATATTTATACAATCATAGTCTCAAGATAGGAATGCTATCTTAGACGTACAGTAGCGTGGTTGAGAGATTCTCTCAACCACACACTAATCTAGGAGAAACTAAATCCCTATAATGTAGGAACAAACTCCTCAAATGGAGAATTGTAACCATAGACAAGTAGGAATTAATAATTTCCAACTGAAACTGCCTCGTACATCCCAAAGGTTGAGTTTTATCGCTATCATCTGAGAAAGGTTGAGTTCTCCGTTGTGAATGTTGAACTGGCCATGATATATCTTCCTTAATGGGTTAGTCCATTTCATGGGAATCAATTGTTGAGTACGACAATTTAAACACAGAGGTGAGGTCCTCCCTACAATGGATGGATTGGTGGTGGTTACCACCTAATGGGAAACACAGTGACCGGGTAGACACACAAGTGGACCAACTCTTTTCATATTTCGAGTTGCCATAACCCATCGTGTGCTTTTTCCCACTACGCATTCACCCCACGCAATGTAATATCGACATTATGGATGAGTCCGTTTATGTCATAATTTATCGATGAGTCCGTTTATGTTGATAATTTGTAACGTCCCACTCAAGTCGATATCACGAAAATAGAATCAAAGAAATTTTTGGAGGAGGTCATATTTTGTGGTTTTAAATTCCAGAATTCTTCAGTTCCTAAATAATATAGTACGCCAAAGAATCCATAACAACACCTTTACGTCCAAAAAAATGTTCTTTATATGACAAAGCGGATTAGATTTCCTCCGGTACTTTTGTTGCTGGCCTATCGTTTTAAAACTTGCAAAACCTTAAGGACATGAATCGATGTGCATGGATTTGAGACAAGCTTAATAATTCCAGAGATTTATTGCATACTTTGTAGCCATGGAAAGTCACTTTCAAAAACATATAGCGAGGGAAACACAAAGACCCCAAAGCTTAGCTTGATAGCTGTTTGATGTAGGTTTGATTGAAGTCTCTTGAGAATTCTTTCGGATTTAACCTTATATTTAATTTTTTGGTACCATATGGTCTTCTTAGAAGACATGTTTGAGCATACAACCTAGATGGGGTAGAAAACATCTTCCACCAAAGCATAAAAACTTCCTCCTTAATTAAATTGCTTGATATAATACCCTTGTTACATATCTAGTGAATTAACATATGTATATTCATGGTTCCTCAATAAACCATTAAGGAATCCTAACTTTCTTTAACAACAACAAATAAATATGACATTAACATGTTCTGTGCTTCAAATTTTAACTTCACCTTTACGGAGAACGTTTTTTTTTTTTAAACCCGTAATTGAAATCCTATGGAGGTGGATTGGCCCATAAGAATTAGTGTTTGAACTTATTGTTTGATACCTTTGGTAACGAACCTCCTTATCCTACCCTATAATTTAGCTCCTAAGCTCCCATTCCATAAATGTTTATTTTGATCTATATTTAATCGTTAAGAAACAATACCACATAGTGTATCTTTAGCCTGCCCTTATATCATCATTAGTAATTCTGTAATAGACTCCGAAGTCATGATCAATTTAATTATAGAGTGCTTCTAGTATGGTCTTTTAACCTTATTGTGAAGGCTTATGTGTCAGATTTCTAGTAAACATGATTTAGTAGATGATTTTTAGTAAACATGATTTAGTAGATGAAAACGGAACTAACCATCATGCAACCTTTACTAATTTCCTTACCTACATAAATGATGTTAATTAAACTCTACTATCATGATGATCCATCATTATTATAGGTCTTGTTTCCATCATGCATAATGAATTGCTTAATTAAATACAAATCTTAGATCAGGCATTATACAAGTAACCTATCTCATAGTCACACTAGGTACCGTTAGCAACCTGATGATATGCAAGTCAATTTCATAGGATATATTATAGACCCATATATGCATAACTAAAAGGATGTTCCATTAATTCCTTATACTACATGCAAGAGCATCTAATTTCATTATGCATGACATAGACCATGGTGAACCTTTGAGAATACTCTGGGAGACATTCCTCCATAATTATTCCACATGCATGAAAACTTGCAAAACACTAAAGCATGCTACTCTTTGCTACCACTTTAAAGATAATCTTAATAACTTTGAAATGCATATGAGAACACACGACAGTTACATGCATTATTGAATCATTCATTTTCTATAAAAGAGGAAATTATGTAATTCATATATCTTAAATGTAGGATTTAGCATCCTAATAATTTTGTTAGTACACAAACCGATGTAATTCATTCAAACATTCTCATGGTGAGGAAACTTAAGCAATCATCTCATAGAAAAATTAGAATGATAACAGAGACTTAATAGAATCTTCTCACAAAAAACTTGGAACTATAACAGAGAGAGAGAGAGGGAGAGAGAGGGAGAGAATAAGAATCATCATACAAACATCCCATGCATCTGAGACCAGCTAAAACCTCTCTTGAAGGGAGGAGCTCCATCACCCAACAATGAATCACCTTTTACTCCCTTTGAGCTGAAGATCTTTCCAAGCATCAACTGCCCTCAATTGATCAATCACTGGGTATTTAATACCCTCTTTCATGATTTAGTTACCACTGTCGACGTCCTGCTTTTATGGATTTTTCCATTTTCCTACGTCTTTTTCGCAAAAGCTCATATTTATATCCCAGGAGGCTTTTCCTCATAAAATCTTGCCTTTGTTTCCCATGAAGCTTTTATGTCTGATGGATATTTATCTCCCATCCATCTGATGGATATCCAATCCATCCAAATTTATCTAGAATGTCATACAGAAGCTTATCATGAAAAATTCATCTCTATTCCCATTCCTCATAGGATTTGGAAAGAATTTCCTCACTCTTGGTGCTCCACCCTCTAAGTGATTTATTTTATTAATTTATTAATAACACATTTTCTTTTCATAGTACATATCACCTAGCTTTCCTCATCTTAGGTTTAGAATAGTTTAACCCACAAAGGAGGGTATCACACCTATCTTCCCTCAACTTAGGTTTATAATCATTTAAAAAACAAGGGAGGATATCAAACCTAGATTTAACTCAGCTTAGGTTTACAATAATTTAGCACACAAGAGAGGATATCTCTCCTAGTTGTAACTCGGCTTAGGTTTGCAATAATTTAGTACACAAGGGAGGGGTGTTAGAAAACTAAGGAAACACACATAATACAATTTCAAGTTAATATAAAAACAAACACCCAAATATGAAAATGCAACATTAAATAAGAAATCACACACTATAAAAAGTAAAACATACAGTACAAGTTCAAACAAACACACAATATACAAATTGGACTAAACACAAAACATGCAATTTCAAATAACTAATTGCAAATGATAAAATTTCAAGTCAATAAAAGAAAATGCTGAAATATTCTTATGTAGCTTTAAAAAAACACACACACACATAATATACAAATTAAAATCTACATTATGTTTACCCATTCAAATTCATAATTCATTACAACAAATGCATGATTACAATTCCAAATTAGATAAAAATATTCATAAATAAACATTCATACAAGCATTCACATATATATGAGATTTTAAATAAATAAACATACAAAATACTAGACCAAATAAGCAAACACAGTATATAAAATTTGGTGTCAAAATACAAAAGAAAATAATCATTATTAGGACCACCCACATATAGATATGAAATTTCAAAAAAGAAAACACACAATTCAACTAAACACACACAAATTCAAAGTAACATGGTACAGTATCAATTCAATATATGAAAATAAATACATAAATACATTAAATTATATATGTATACCCTTATCTAATTATATAAAATATAAATAATACAATATAAAAAGCTTTAAAAATCACTAAAAATGAAAACAAAAAAAAAAAGAAAAACCAATATGGATGGTCTGTTAAGTATAACTATATTTAGTGTTTTTCAATGCATGGTGAAAGATTGTATAATTTATATTTTTGTAAAAAAAAGATATAGATTTTTTTTTAATGTAAGTGTGTTATGAGTTAGATGTGAATGGGATAAGTGTTATAATATGAATGGATGCTCATTGAAGTGTAATATGACATGCCTCAAATATAAATGTTGTAAAGTAAATCTATCTTTAAAAAAATATGTTTTGACGGTTATGAGTTTAAAGAAAAGTAATCAACACAAATAAAGATAACTACACTACTGAAAGAAAAATGGTGCCCCATCCTTCTTGAGAACTAAGAAGGAGTTTAACCCTTTCAATAATTTTTTTTATTATTAATAATTGTGTGCATAATTCTCTTACAGTATTTGAGATAAGGAAAGAATAATATATAACTACATCAATATTTACTCTAAAAAAAACCCTTCAGCAAAACTAGGAGGTGAAATCCCTCCCGTAAATAAATTTGCATGCAATACCACATAAATATTATAGAAAAATGTATAGTTTTAATAAGATATAATGAAAATTATCAATTTGTTTTGAAGATTATCAATTTGTATTTTATATAAAAATAATAAATCTATCTATCACATATTTAAATAATGAAAACAAATAGAAATCCACTTTCGAAAATGTATATTTTTACACCCAAAAGGGAAAAACCTACAGATTAAACAAAGAAAGAACACAATACACCGCAAGTCATGTTAGAAAAAACTAATGGGTTAAACTAATAAAGAAGAGGTTATACTAGAAAACCACAAAATAAACTAATACACAATAGATTAAACCCAAATACACAGCTATCAGAAGTCATTAAAAATCCAGTGATGCTTGAATTCATAGGGGATAACTTCTTGAAGGAATGACAGAAAAATTATCTGTAATAAAAATTATTGAGGATGATTGAAAAAATAAAGAAAAATTTAAATTTAATACAAATTATTGAGGAGGAAGGAGAGCCTTGAATTCAATAAAATTGGCTAAAGCACGATGTTTCAACTAATCAAAAGGAGAGATACATGGCCAACTCTATATACCTAGAATTGGGATTTGATTTCATGTTCAACAAGGTAATTGGAATGCCTTGAACAACAACAATGTCAACCACCTCTTTCCTTCCATATTTCATTCATTTTCATGCAACGCCAACTCTTCATTCACTCCAATAATTTACACTGCACCAAACAAAAATACAAAGTTATGAAATGGAATCAATTCTTACAGCAAGGCAGAGATGAACAGAAACACTAAATTTAAATAGAATCTGATCCACACCATTTTAGAGATAATTGATTT
The DNA here is from genome assembly GCA_000404065.3 of Pinus taeda. Classification (NCBI taxonomy): domain Eukaryota; kingdom Viridiplantae; phylum Streptophyta; class Pinopsida; order Pinales; family Pinaceae; genus Pinus; species Pinus taeda. The sequence continues at coordinate 9,805 of APFE030291080.1, read as the reverse complement.
CTTTGAGCCCAAAAAATCGGTAAACAACTCATCTTTCCTCCTCTTCCCTTCTCTTTTCAGCCTCCTCCTCTATCCCACACAACCATGACTGGCTCAAACACAGACTCAACACAGACAGACCCAACTCTAACCACACATATAGCCAAACACACAAGAATAATCGCAATCGATATGGACAAAGGAAAAGGAAGATGTTGGAAAAATGATAAGACTTAATATAGGGATTTCACACTTCCCTTCAATGGCTACAAGAGTTTTACCACCGCTACTTCCTCCAGGATTCCATGCTCTGTCTTCAATTGAGAGTCCATGCTTTTTCAAATTTCAATTGAATCCATGCCTCTTTGAAATTTTCGACATATCTTTTTTTGGTCTATGTTCGACGGATGCTTCTGTTTGTTTCTACTTTTTGGTGGTTCTTTCCATTAATGCTTGCTATTTTCCCTTTCAAACAAACATCTTTGCAACACAAATATTTCCAATAAGGCTTCATTTCATGCTTTTACCATTTTTTATTTATTCCATTTCGTTAGTCACATTATTATGGATTTAACATTTAAAATTTGGTTTGGATTTAATTTTCATTTTAATATTTTATTTACTTTTGAGGATGTTTAAAACAAGGTGTTCAAAGCACTCGAGAGTTTGTCTAACATATCATATTATTTTATTTATTTTTAATTTTACCTAATAGCTATATAGATTTATTGGATATTAATATGATTTTTCTCTCTAAACTGCAAAGGAATATGTATGTAGTGTAGCATCTTGACAAATTTGCAAAACGATTTTTAAGAAGTTTTAAAAGAGGTAAGTGAAAATATGTGTGCCCTAATCTTTACAATGAAAGGCAAGGTCTTTGATCTTGGTAGGAATTGGTGTAGAAATATAAACAAAATGGCTAGTAAACTAAGATGAACATCAGAACACTTACCTCATGATATATTTCACATTACCATGACTAAAAAAAATCATGAAGATCTCAAAACTCTACCCAGGATGAAAATTAATTATGAAGGTGGAATGCAAATATCAAAATTCTAACCGACATGAAAATTACTTATGAAGTTGATAGCTCAGAGATTGTCAATAATGCGAATGCTAAAATTTAAGACAAGGAATTGCTCCAAATCATCAAAGATTGATCTTCACTAGGCGTGATCTTGAAGATGATAGAAGCATAGTTGATTATAATATTTGGAAGAATGTACCCTTATTCTTGTCCTTCATATCCCAAGTAATATGTAGGTCTTTGTGAAGTTGTTGACTTCTGAGACTATTATAGTTGATGCTAAGAGCTCTGATGTAAATGCTAAAACTCAAGATAAGGAAGGAGTTTTGCTATATTAGCGAATGTTGATCGTCATTGGGATAAGAAACCTTATGATAGGACATTTAAAGTTTTATTCTAAAGCAATTGACTCTCCCCCTTGTTCTTTTTCTATGTGGTGGTATGCAAAATTTTCTCAGTAACTTGAACTTGAGTGTTAGAAATAATTGACGATAACAATGAAATTATTTTAGATGAGGATGGAATTCCTCCATATTTAGAGTTTGATATTTATTGAGAAGTAAGGACACTCCTATAAGTAAGGGAAAGACTATCACCTTAAAAATGGTACAAAACCTACATTTAATGAGGTTGGCACCATTTTCACAAATAGTAGTAGCAATGATGTTCAAGAGAAGCATAATCATCTAATTAATGCATATGATATCGAATTTGGTTCATATTCTGTCCATTTTCATTTTCTACTTATTTTAAGAGGTCAATAATTTTCACTGCCACTATTCAATTTGGTTTATTGATCCTTTTCCTTTTCCATTCAAAATATTTTCTCATATGAATCACTTATTATGGTTCACTTGTATCTCCACCTATATTCTCATTATGAGGAGTTGTCTAATTGTTGTAATCATTTGGATGCTTTTTGTTCTTTTGTGTCTTCCATAAATTTTTTCTATCTATTATTAGAGTAGGATTGTTGTCCATTTTACTTCACTAGGAAATAAATTTCAGAAGTGCTTTTAAAAATGTAATTAAATATTGGCTATGAAACCTAATGTAGTTGGATTTGAGATTTAGTGACATTAGAGGCAGTGGGGTGGTGGAAATTCTTTTAACCAATTTGTGTCAACTACAAGTCTATATATTTTTATTAAAAATTTAAAGAAAAAAACCATCAAGCAAAAAATGTTATAAAATGGATTATGATTATTATAAAAAAATAAAAATAAGAATTCCTCTTCAAGCCCTTCGGCGGGCTCAATCTGATTCTCGGAATTGGATTAAGCCTGGCAATGGGCCCATAACCTTCGACTAGCAAAGGTGCACGTAGCTTTGCCTACACAAGGCCATGCCTTGCTGAGCCCCTAGGTAGGGCTCCATCGCTGCTCCGCTAGCCCCGGGTTGTGGCGCCTTCAGCCACTGGCCAGGGCTCCATCTTATTCATAACATCAGATGAACCCCTCACTTGATTCTCGGAATCGAGTTGAGCTCGCCAAGAAGCCCAAAAAAGGATTTATTTTTTTAAATATATATATATATATATATTATATATATATATATAATATATATATATATAATATATATATATATATATATATTTGAAAGATTTTTTTTTTTCTATTAATTTAATTTTATTGTCATGGACATCGTTTCTTTATTATAATTTTTTTCAAATTTTTATTTTATGAACATTTCTTTCTTGGTTTTATTTTTAAATTTTATTGTTCAATATTATCTTTTATCTTTTTAATGGATTTTTTCATAACTTAATTGTATTTTTTATTTTCAAATTTATATTTAATTTTTATGTTTTTTTTATTTCTATGTTAATTTTTTTTACTTAAAATATATCTTTTTTTGAATTTTTTTATTTCAAATATCATTGTTTTATACAAAATTCATAAAATTGGTTATTTCTCCTCTTTTTTTTTATTCAAATCTTCAACATATTTTTTTCATTTTTTTTTAATGTGGGGTTTTAGCAAAAATGTCCTAAAATACATGTTTTTTTAATTATATCTATATGGAAAAAGTGTATTTTCTGTGGAGTTTTGTAGATTATTATCTTTTGGTGACAATTATTTGTTGTGTGTTTAAATATTAATTAACGATATTTAAATATAAAAAAGTCATAATCTCAAAATATTTTTATTTTATTTTTTTTAACTTTGCAAAAAAATAAAAAATTCATTATAAAAAAACAGTGCAAAGGAAAATAAAACAAAAAATCTAAAAGCCTTACAAACTAAATATCTAAGGATGAAAAACATGAAGAGGAATAAGAGAATTTAAAAAATGGTTAAATAATCAACATTTAAAAAAAAGTCCAAACCTAATACATTAGAAAATTTAAAATGTCAAGAATAAGTCCTTTAAAGAAAGGGGTTGATGCGACATCAACGCTTTTCAAAACTAATATGAAAATCATTAACATTTACATTGTTAAGATTATTCTTATATGCTTTCAAGCTTTTGGATGTGCTTTTTACAATTTATTATATATATCTATATCTATATCTATATCGTTATCATTATCTTTAGTTATGGAATGTGATTATATTTGTTGTTATGGGATTTTCTTTGTCTTGTTTGTTAGGTTGTTTCTTTTTTCTAAAACGTTCAAAATAAATTGATGAATACATGAATATAATTAAATTAGTGGTTCTCGACATTCTTCGGTGTCCTTAAAACACATCACTAAGTTAATTGTGTGAATTAGTTATATATTGGTGGTTGTTGTTGCGCTTCAGAGTTCAAGAGAATCAATTACAGTTATTGTCATGAGATCCATTTGGGTAGAAAGGTCAACTGGATAATTGACTACTAGATACAGTCCAATATCGAGATTGTCCTTTGGGAGATTTAGAAGCGTCAATTATACGAAGTTCATCAAATATTGTTAGAGGCGATTATGTCTTAAATGAGTTGAATGAGAAGCTAGAAATTTGTGGTCGTGGAAAGGACATTGTCTAAGAGACCTCAGAGTGGGTATAAATTTCGAGGAGGACTAGTCATACAGATCTGAAATGTTAATTTTAAATTATCAATTTTATTATAATCTTTGTAATGATATAGATGTAATCATTAAATTGCAAATTTGGAATGATGCTTACATTAGTAAATAGGTATGATTGAGTTGTTGGTTTTTGGAGTTTTGTTGAGATATTTTTGAACAACATTCTCCTTATTTTGAATTTGTTGGATTCCATGAACAATATTTATCTAGCCTGTAATTTGGCTTGCAAATGAACAATCTATGGTTTTTTTTGTGTGCACTGTGTCTATTCCTCATATTTCCTTGTTCTAGGTTATAAAAAAAATTGAGACGCTATTAAAAAGATTTGGATAATGAATTAGATTAAATGAAAAGATTGATAGGCTATAAAAATGAATTTGATACAATTCTAAATATTTTTATCAAATAAATGTTCTTCTAGATAGCTCTCAAATTAAAATATTTTTTTTTCCTGTATTAGCTAATTTCTTAAAAAAAATTATAGTTGTATCATTGATTCATACTCGACTTTTGGGAACCTTACTTTTCCTAAGAACATTAACTCATATTCCCATTTAAGATATTTTCATCACGTGATAATATATTTTTATTAAAAATGTAAAACTTATATATCAACATTAAAAGTTACTACTACTACTACCCCACACACACATATGATAATGGGCTACATATAAAACTAATTCTCCAAACTTATTATTGGAGGATGGGATATTACTACATCATTAGTGTTACTAAACACACACTTAAGTTGTAAATCCTCAAACACTTAATTGTATCTCTAAAATTATTCTTTTGTTATATTATTAGCTTAAAATTAATTTTCTCAATTTTTTTTCATTATGTTACGATGTCACATAATAAAATTAACATAAATTCATCTTAACTTTAAGTTCACTTAGGTAGTAATACGAACCAAAAAATTGTGACCAAATGTGATACCATCATTTCGTTACTAAATGTTAATATCTATTTTTTATAAGGGAAGTATGTATCAAAAGCTTTGTAAGAATATGGAAATTGGGTGTGGAAGGAGTATCCTTCAAGCAAGAGAGACTCATATTGTGTTTCTGACTATGGTGGTTTCAAAGCTTCGGATACATGCTCTACTATGTGAAAATTGTGAAGGAAAGTTGTATAAATGAGCTCTATTGGGTGGTCCCATAATTTTTGGTTGAAAAAAAAATATTAAAATTCGGTCAAATGATCTTAGCTCAAGTAGTTAGGTGAAGAATTGATTTCTTGAGTAGAGTGCCTTATATTCTCTAGACACATGTTCTACTTGGTTTGTTTGTAGAATTTTTGAAATATTTCTATCTTGTTTAGTAGCTGGAGCAAGTTTTTCAAAGTTATTGATTCCCTGATTTTGTTTTTATTTAAGAAAGAGAAAATAAAAATATTACAAGTGGATTTGGTTGGTCATCTAGTGAACAATCAATTTATGTAGTCCACACAAGAAAACATATGAAAATTTATAATAAAGTTTATTTTCCACTTTCTATGATTTACTATTATAGTAATGAAAGTTGTTGAGGTGGATATCTTATACCATTTCTTGGTGTCATATGAATATCAACAGAAAAAATAATATGAAAAGTGCGTCAAATGATCCTAGCTTAACTAGTTAGGTGAACAATTTTTTTTCTCAATATCAATGCCTTCAATTCTGTAGAGACATGTTGTAATTAGTTTGTTTGTAGAATTTTTGAAATAGTTTTGTCGTGTGTAACAACATAAGAAAATATTTTGAAGTTCTTTATTCTCTAATTTTGTTTTGGCTTAAGTAAAAAAGAAAAAATTCTTACAAGGCGATTTCGTTGATCCTATACTAATGATTAAGTTTATGTAGTCCACATTAAAAACATATGAACATTTGTAATACTATTTTTTCCCTGGCCATGAATTGTTATTACAGTAAGGAATTTAAAGTTGTTGAGGTAAATATCAAAGGAGAGTTTGTGGCGCCATATTCATCTCATGAAAATCATAAATAATGATAAGGAAAATCCTTTTATTTACCAATATTTTTCTACATATGTGTTTAAATCTGTTCGTCCCCTGAGTGGAATTTGTGTATCTATGTGGTATCAAAATATTTTGAAAAAATATTGCTTTGAAATTCTATTCATCGCTATATTGACCAAAATCAAAAGTGGAAACAATATAAACATGCACAAGAAATAAATGTAGGCTAATAAGTCACTAGCATTTTTCCCACCTAGTATATGCTATTTTTTTTCCCAATCCTTTTACCTAGTAGCAGAAGAGGTAGAATCTCTAAGATCATCAGGTAAGCTTTAGAATATCATCAGCCCAAGTTTTGGACGTTATGTGAAACCTTTGTATAAGAAAAGTTAGTTTTGTGAAGAAGGTACAAACATGTGAATGTAACTTGATAAAATTGTTGGCTTATGTATTCAATAGTAAAATTTCCACTTCAAAAGGATACCAACATTTTAGGTTCTACACTTTTATATTACAATAGATATTTATCTCCTTTTGCTAAAAATTATAGATCAAAAGATATTTAACTTTCTAGCTCCACATGATACGGAGATTTTAATTACTTTTACTGTTATCTCTACATGTACAAAGATCTTGACCTCAAGAATATCAATATGTTTTTGAATACTGGGTTGGCTTCTAATTGAATAGAAATTTTGAATTATGTATATTGGAGTTTTCATATTTTAATTTAGAAAACATTATTTTCCTATTACACAATGTTTGATTATTTTTTGAAAAGAAAGTATGTGTGTGTGGGGGGTTGTCATTTATATATGGGAAAATATAATGTCTTTTTCCATAAACATGTAATGATCATATATGTGTACTACAAAATGGACTACAGTAGCATCATTAAATTCATTGAAAGTTAAACATACAATATTGTTGTCTGTAATAGGAAAAAGGTTTCGAAGCTTTTATGGTGTTAACATAATTATTTTGTTATGTAGTTGGCTTAAGAAAATATTAAATATAATTGGTGACATAATGTAATACTTACATTGAGGATATTTCACATATTATTACATTTTCAGTAATTTTGGTAAGCTCTAATCTTCTAGTTGATGTGTTACATATTTATAGTTAAAAACAATTATGGACCATGATGAAATAAATGTCAATAATTTGTTAATTCACAATTAAATTAAAATTTATAGATCTCAATGATTTGTCAATTCACAATTAAAGTAACATTTATAAATAAAAGAAATATCAAAGTAAAATTTAATTTAGTTTAGATGTTCTTTAGTAGTTTAGTTTAAGTGTTATTTTAGTGATTAAATCATATTTATATATCTATAAAAAAAAATATAACATTATTACGGTTAACTCCCAATAACATAGCCCAAATCAAAAGGAAAAGGGGTATGCTTAAAAGGGAAAGAAAAATGAAGCAAATAAAAAAATGATTCATATGCATCAACGTATAAATATTTGGGAGAATTATCTACAATAATTTCACTACAGCTCCAATGTAATCGAAATGGGGCAATATCGACATAACTTCGCTGCAGATTGGATCTGCTGTAACGCATGTGGTTCCGTGTTCCCTAGTCCCTCCCTGCGTATGTCTCAAAAACACTATTTCAGGTTGATTGCCATCAAAATTGACGTCCAACCAACAATTCCGGAGGGCCGAATACCTGGCCAGTTTGAAATGTCGTTTGAAATGCAAATCAACGATTTCAAATTTCCGAAGTAGCCGTTGCGATGTGGCCCCGCTCCCTCCCTGCGCATGCCTAGAAAACAATCAAGTAGTTCATTCCATCACACCACATCCTTATCAAACTTCCGGTTTCTTGTTATTCCGACGTGCAAAATGGTTTTCTTGTTATTCCGATGTGCGGAATGGTTTGGAAGTTTCGGTAACTGATTTTAAATTTCCTACAAACGGTAACCGATGGGTGCCTCATTTGTCTATAAAACCGCATACAGTTTTAAAGCATTCATTTCATTCCTCTCATATCTTTGGAACTCTGAACTGTAGGTTGGTCGTGTGGATGGCCGCTCTCTGTATATATTTGTTCTGTGTTTTCATATAGGTGATGTTTCAGTTGCTCTGTGGTTTATGTTGCTCAGAGGCTATCCAAAAGCTTTGGATGCATGGAGACGAAGCTTTTCTTCCATGGAAGAATCTGGTATGATTTCATTCTTTCTATGCTAAACTTTTCTCCACTCAGATGTGTTGTTAGGCTATATGTTTTGTGTTTTTTGGTATTTTGTTTCGAAATTTTCGTGTAATCTTAATTGATTTTTGATGTGTTGTTAAATTTTCTTGTCTACCCAGGTAGTAACGGTAGCATACTTTCATCCTTGGAGAATTGTGACAAATAGAGTTGGCCCGACCCTCTATCAATCATAACAGGTAAATAGATATGCAATTCCCATTCATACTTTAGCTTTTCTTTGTGTTCGCCTGTCTTTCTCACCTTTCTATATTACTTTCATACCTCAATTTTTCTGTGGTTACTGTTGTTTTGTGTTACTATTTCTTTGAACGTTAGGAACATGTTAGGAACATGTAGTTTAGAGTGTCACGGTTATCTATACCAATCTCTTTCTATGTTATATGTTTTCATTTATATTTTTCTTCAGTTTTTCTGTACAAATCTGAGACTAGCTACGTCCATGAATATGAGCAACTTACATTCTTCAATGTATAAATGGGACATTGTAAACTTAGGCACCTCTTGTTTTTGTCATAAACTCTTCTTGAGTTCAGCTTTTAAGGGCGTCAAAGTCGTATGGCCAGGAAAAAATGTACTTCTCCGTTCACCTTGCAATATAACAGCACATTGTTAGAATAAACTGAAATACATTTCATAGCAACCGTTTAGGATAAAGAAAGAATCATATTCCATGAATATGAGTAGCTTACATGCTAGAGAGTATAAATTGGAGGTTGTAAACCTGGCATTTTTTTTTTTAACAAACTCTTCTCCTCCAGTCTAGATTTTAAAGGACTTTTTAAAAGCTTTACACAATAAATATTTGCATATTTTATATAAAAATTTTAAATTCGTGATGATATATTAGGGATGATATTTTAAAAAAAGTGTTTCTTAATATTACAAAGAAAATTATAATTGTATTTAAATTTGCATATTTTATATAAAAATTTTAATTCGTGATGGTGGGTCGAAGGAGGAGGAAGAGGAGGAGGAGGAGGACGCAGACAATGAGGAGGAGAAGGAGGTAGGGGGGGTGAAGGAGGAGGAGGAGGAGGTATGGGTGGAGGTAGAGGGGAGGTAGAGGAGGAGGAGGAGGAGGAGTGGGTGTAGGCAAAGGCAGAGGAGAGGGGGAGGAGGAGGACATCGAGGAGGAGGAAGGGGGGAGGAGGAGGAGGAGGAGGAGGGGAAGAAGAGGAGGACATCGAGGAGGAGGTGGGGGAGAGGAGCAGGCGGAGGTTGTGGAGGTAGAGGTGGAGGAGGGGTTGAGGAGAAGGATGTCAAGGAAGAGGAGGGGGGAGCAGGAGGATGGGTTCGAGGTGGAAGCAGAGGATTTGGAGGAGGAGGAGGGGAGGAGGATGAGGTTGTGGAGGAGGATTAGGGGAGGAGGACGTGGAGGGAGAGGAGGAGGATGAGGAGGAGGACGGGGAGGGAGAGGAGGAGGACGAGGAGGACTAGGAGCGGGGAGGGAGAGGAGGAGGATGAGGAGGAGTAGGAGTAGAACGAGGAGGAGGGGAGAAGGTGGAGGCAGAGGAAGAGGCAAAGGGTGAGGTGGAGGAGGAGGGAGGGAGAGGAGGAGTGGGTGGTGGCGAAGGTAGAGGTAGAAGA
>APFE030291075.1:0-11458 GCA_000404065.3 Pinus taeda | reverse complement strand
AACATAAGCAAACGTCACTCAAAGACAAGGGTTGTCAGAAATTATCTCCAAAATTCTACAGACCGTATCAAGGACTTCACCGCATTGGAGAAGTTGCCTACAAGCTAGCTTTACCACCCACTACAAAAATCCATCCAGTCTTCCATGTCTCATGCCTCAAGAAAGTGATTGGGAACCATTGTAGAATTCAAACCAATCTACCTGAAGTGGATGAAGAAGGATCAATCTGGCTCCAACCTGAAGAGGTTCTTGACACATGAGAATGACACCTGCATGGCCCCACAATCAAGGAAGTCCTCGTCAAGTGGAAAGACACCTCTCTGAAAGATGCAACCTGGGAATCATCCACTATACTTCAGCAGTTTCTGTAGCTTGAGCCTTAAGGACAACGCTATTCTTATGGGGGAGGGCATGTTACGGTCCAACCCTAAACCCCTTATTCATGTAATAGGATCGAGTCATATTTATAGATTCAATAAAGCCCATATTAATAATTGTAAGTGGTTAACCCACATTTAATGAAGGGACCACAGTTAGTTGCAGATGGGCCATGGTATTAGATAGATGGTATTAATAAGAACCATGGTATTCCCCCATGGTATTGCATGTATGAATCTTTTATAAAGGATAGAGACTCCCCTCGAGGAGCATTGTGTCTTATTTTGCAATTGAGCTCAGTGCTATTGGAGGTTGCCCCCTTAAAGAGGCAAGTGAACATTGCATTATGAATAATAAAATACTTGATGTTATTTCTCATTTTTCTATGTTCTGGGCATATTTCTTCGCATATTTGGTATTCTGGTATTGTCTTGCAGGTTAAGAGCATAATATTTCCAGTCGGAGCTGCGCTTCTAGAGACTGTGTTGCGCTTTTAAGGGTGGCGCGGTGCTTTTGGACACTGTGTTGCACTTTGATATTGCGCTTGTACCAGAGAAGCCTGAAACTCATACAAACTCACCCAAATTTTGATTTTGAACTTGCAATCCTACTTCTTTCTATTCTAAGCTTGTTCACAAATAAGTATCATCCTTTTGATCACCTTTTTCCTTTGGCAAGATGAATGCAAATGCAAGTTCCCTTCATCTAGGGTTTAGGTAAAATTTTTATGCTGCAAACACTTGTGTAACTGATGGTTTGGTTAGTTTTGATATTGAAAACATGTAAATCTTCCACCTCACACCTTTTTACATGTTTAAAACACCCTTTGATTCACTAAATAACTTATCAATCATCATATTGCCTCATTCTTACACAAACCCTAGCTCATACCTATCATTTTGGGAAAATTCCTAGCAAGACTATTTTTCAAATTCTCCCACTCATCTCTCTCTCATTCCACTCCATTCAAACTTCCTAAGTTTTCTACAACCCCTATCTATCTCCGAAAATTCCCCTACCATCATTTTCCTTCCCTAACTCCCTCATTTCATCATTTCCTTCCTTGAGCAAGAAAACAGTCAACTTAAGGCTAGACAACTCATCATGGAGAAAGAGAAATCTAAGGTGTTGCAGCAAGGAGGAAAAGGAAAAGAAGTGTTGGAGCCTAGTGAACCCAAGGAAACTGAAAAATAAGGCAAGAAAAAGAGGCCAAGGACCAAGGGACTCAAAAAGGCATTGAAGGAGGAGAAACGACACAGTTTGCTAGATGAAGACCTAGACATGGAGGACAAAATTGCCTTAGAGATCAATGAGGACAGAGAGTATTGGCTAGATAAGATCAATGATCACTTGGAAAAACTTCTTGACAAAGCCAACAAAGATAACCAACTACTAAGGCACATGGCACATCACTATGAAACCAGAAACATGATATGTAATATCAAGCTCAAGCAGTTGGAAAACAAACTCAAGGAAACCCTAAAGGAAAAAAATGAGAGGGATAACTTAGAGATTCTTGCTGAAGCATCCATCAGGGCTTGACATACATCATGTTGTAGTTCATGACCAATTTTGAAGGAATTCTGATTATTTTTGGTTTTTTGGCTATTTTAGTGCCAAATTCAGAAAATTGGCTAGTCACAGAAGCGCAGCGCCTTGCCACTATGCTTTTTCCTCAGGCCTCCAAATGATAAATGGTTTGAAGTTCTAGAAATTGCATGGCCTCCCCTCAAAACCCATTTCATCATATTTTTCAAAGAGGGCCCAAATGTTGAGAAAAAGGAGAAAAAGGGGTCAAAAAATCAACATTTTGCCCCTCTTTTTGATAGGCGTTGCGCTTTTGGAGACACCTTGGGAGAATGAGTTTTTGAAGGCCTTCCCATGGGTCATTTTGAAAAATTCAAGGTGTTATCGAAACTAAACAGGAAAATCTAGTTGAATGTTCTTTCAGATCTCAATTTGGACCTCAGGAAGGCACCTTAAAGTGGGCTCAAAGTTGGCACTGCGCTTCTGCAAATTTCTGTATTTTTCATTTAAATTTCACTATGTAATTTCCTAGTTTTCAGTTTGTCTTGGTCAAAGTCAAAACTCATGATGTAATTGCAGTAGTTCGAGGTTAGATTATGTAATCATGAATAAATATACATGATAGGTTTTTTTATGGTTAATTAGGCCTCATAAAGGAAGCAAAATTCAAAACAAAGTCTAAGAGGATAGTTTGTATTTGACCTTCTCACTCTCATCTGTTGGTTGAGAGAATCTTGGAAACAGTTCCACCACCTAGGAATTTGATTCATGAAGGTGGGGAAGTGGTTCATTTGAGTCTATATGTATCATTTATCATTCAGAGAGAAGGGTTGGACTTTTGTGGAGAATGCTTGTATGTTTATGTTCTCTTCAGCTAACACAGGAGTAGTTGCAGCTATATTTAAGGAACTCTAGTTCAGTGAGTCTATGGTGTTTGTTTTCTCTTTCTATTACTTTCTAATGGATAAATCATCTCTCTTTACATGCTTTATCTTCTTCCTATGAAATTTCCTTGCAGTTATATAGACAGGAATCTTGAATTTAAGCTCTATTTATGTGGAATTAATACTTGTGTTTTCTTTCTTCTAAAACTAAGGAATTCATGCTTTCACATGCTCATTAATTACTTTTAAACTCAAAAATCTATACTACATTTAAAAACACTCCAATTGCACCATAACACGTTGATATCTAGCTCCTATTTATACTTGTCTCTGCATACTTGAAGCCTAGACCTAATTACCTGCTCGAAACCCTAGTCCAGCAACTCTAAAAAACCTAAATTCACAAGAACTCAAAACAAAATTATATATCTAGCCTAAAACCTGTCTCTTTACATATATTCATTGACAAATCCTTTGAGAGATCCCTCTCTGGCTCATTAGGGCTAGTTACTGAGCTGAAAGTGGTTCGAGATTACCTCTTTCAATATCCTCCTCAACCTAGGAAATTGTAGAGGATAACATTTCTGGCGCCATTGTCAGGGAATGAAAGATCATATCTTCCCTGGGAAAGAATGAAAAGGATCATATCTGATTGCTGATGGTGAACAATGATCAGACATAAGAAAGGCTATGCATCTTTCACTTGACGATTCCAGTGTCGAAGAATCCAAAGGTTTAGAATTTTCATGGCGACTCCATTGTTAAAAAACCAGTAGTTTGAAGAGCTTCTTGGTGAATTAACTATTTCAATATGGATTCAACTGCTCAAAGGTATGCTCCTATGAATCGAGCTCATATTCCTAGTTTTATGAATCGTATTCCTTATATATATTGGCAAATAGGGCTAACAAAGTTTAAAGGCTAGGATGGAGAATATGCTAGTTTTCATTTGGTTAAATTTTGTTTTCATATTCACAGATTAAAGACTAAGTTTCCTGAAGATTGTCTGATGAATATCTTCATGTCTACCTTGGAGGAGATAGTGAGGAAATGGTATGAGAGTCTACCATCTGCTAGTTTATATTCTCTAAAGAATTTTCATTCAGTTTTCTTTCAACACTATCAAAGTTGCAATTTTTCCTTATCAATGATGGATAGATGTGAGATTTCTGAAAAAATTCATTAAATTTATTGAAAATTCCTATGGGGATGAAGAATGTATGGAAGAAGATATATTAGAATCCCTTTATGATTTTTCCTCCCAACAAGAATTAACAACTTCCTCCTTAGGTGAAACAGACTGGGATCAAAATAGAGAAAGGCCTACTCCTGATCTTGAAAATGAAAATCACCAAGCCAATGATGATATCTATAAAACTCAGTGTTCTCCTTTGTCTGAAGATGAAATAGATCAGCTCTTGAAAAGCCATGTTACAACCCAAGTTAAATCAGCTTTGCAGTGTTCACACAATTAAGAATGTGTGAGAGAAATTTCTTCCATTATTGAAAATGAAAATCTAGGTTTAAACGATGACAATCATGAGACTGATGAAACTATACATGAAGTTGTTGTGAGTAAGCCAATTTGTGATGTAGATTTCCTGCAAGGAGATCAGCTAACAAGGATTATTTTCTTTCATTAAGAGGATAGGGCTGACATGCTTAATAATCTTGAAGAATGTGTTATGTTCAAAGATGATTTAGACTATGAATTGGAAGAATATGAGTCTGAGATAGATAATATGCCAAATATAGAATCAAAGTTTCTCATTCTTGAATAATTTTTAGCCAACGCTCAAGTAGTAGAAAGTCATACTTCCCTATGCCTTCCTATGGATCAACAACCAATTATTCTTTTAGATCAAAATGAAATGAGTACTTGTATCTTGGTTGGATTTCAAGATAAGGTAACATTTCATATTTTTAAGGATCCTTACCTTGATTTGTTGCAGCCATCTAGGAAGATGAATTTTCTTGTATTTATGGATCATGTGAACATGTTCAGTGGACACTTGGAGTGGCCTAGCTTTTGTTTTTTCTGCCTGCTCAAGGAAAGTACGAGCATGATTCAAGTAGGTATCCATATGCTCGATTGGTTACACTAATGGGATCATTACACATGATTGTATATACATCTTCAACAAGTGAGTGGTTATCATCAAGATTTGAAGCCCGGGGTGAAGGCCCTAAGATCCCAATGGTTTGCTGCCATAAGTAATTTTAATCAGCGTGGTTTTTTTTATAGTCAAGTGAGTTAGTTAGTCAGTTAATTTTCTGTTTGAGTTTAGTCTTTTCATTTTGACTCCATGCCCAATGAACAAGGCTACTAGGTCTATGGTGCTCTTGACACCTCTAAGGAGCTACCATCCCCAACTGGAGCCAATGTTAGTGTCAGTCAGTTCAGCCTGTCACTAGTGATCAAATAAGATCTTACAAGGTGTTGTTAGGGTGTCAAGTCAAACTTTTGTCATTTCTGTCAGTCTTCAAATAAAAATTTGGTCACTGGATGTTGATGTCTAGGTCACTACTACTCCCTTCACTTTCTCATGGTCTTCATCACTCATCATGGTCATTGTCTTCTTTGAGGTATCATATCTTCATTTAATTGTCTTGGGTCATGAAATGGTTAAATTCCTCATTTTAGGTCATGGTTTAGGGTTTCACTCCATGTGTCATCATGATACAATATGTCAAAACAAAAACATGAGCATCATGTGATTCAATGGGTAAAGGGAGTTAGCATCTTAGGGAAAGTAAAGTGAACGTAAAGCTAATGTTTAATTTCAAATAAGGCAATGCTGCAGTACACTACCTTATCTCATCATTTCTCATAGGGACAATTTTTATTCAAAATATGTTTCTGGCCCAATGGAGAAGATTTTACAAAAGTAAAAGATTTTTTTTCAATTGTAGTCCAAGGAAAAAAAACCTCCATCAATTTATCCATAGGTATTATGATTTGAGAGAAATACCCAAACTACACTTGCAATAGGAGAGTTGTTTCAATTTTGGACAACTTGACTTCAAGATAGTTTTTCAAAAATTTGTAGTGGGTGTTAGCAGTTCTTAAGAACTTTATTGTGTAGCAGACATTCTACGCTTTCCAATGGTACATTCAAATCGTGATTTGGATTAGTGGAAGGCATCCAAAATTGCTCTGCAAGTTGGCATTATGCTTTTGTTAGAGACATCCTGGATTTTTGGAGTGATCATGGGAAAATCAATTGTTCTCCCTGATGGCGTGTACAAATTACATGCTTGAGGTGTCCATCTTGTAGTAGACTTCAAGAGCTTTCCAACGTGCTATCAATTTTGAAATTTAGAGCAGTTTAAGGCCTCCAAAAGTGGTTTTCAAGTCGGCATTGCACTTCTGGAGACTACGTTGCGCTTCTAATGGTGGCAATGCGCTTCTGGACACTGCACTGCGCTTCCATGAACTGCGTTGTGCTTGTGCCAGAGCAGCCTGAAACTCATCCAAACTCACTCAAATTTTGAGTTTTAGGTTGCAATCCTACTTCTTCCTATTCTAAGTTTTTTCATAGATAAGTATCATCCTTTTGATCCATTTTTCCTTTGGCAAGATGAATGCAAATGCAAGTTCTCTTTATCTAGTGTTTAGGTGAAATTTTTATGCTGCAAGAACTTGTGTAATTGATTTTTCATTAGTTTTGATACTGAAAACATGTAATTATTCCACCTCATACCTCTTTACATGTTTAAAACGCCCTTTTATTCACTAAATAAATTATGAATCATCATATTGGCTCATCATTACACAAACCCTAGCTCATACCTATCATTTTGGGCAAATTCCTAGCAAGACGATTTTTCAAATTATCCTACTCATCTCTCTCTCTCTCTCATTCCACTCCATTCAAACTTCATAAGTTTCCTAAAACCCCTATCTATCTCCCAAAATTCCCCTACCATCATTTCTCTTCCCTAACTCCCTCATTTCATCATTTCCTTCCTTGAGCAAGAAAATAGTCAGCGTAAGGCTAAATATCTCATCATGGAGAAAGAGAAATATAAGGTTTTGTAGCAAGGATGCAAAGGATAAGTAGTGTTGGAGCTTAATTAACCTGAGGAGACGGAAAAATAGGCAAGAAAAAGAGGCCAAGGACCAAGGGACTCAAAAAGGAATTGAAGTAGGAGAAAGGACACAGTTTGCTAGATGAAGACCTAGACATGGAGGACACAATTGCCTTAGAGATCAATGAGGAAAGAGAGTATTGGCTAGATAAGGTCAATCATCACTTGGAAAAGCTTCTTGAAAAAGCCAACAAAGATAACCAACTACTAAGGCACATGGACATCACTATCAAACCAGAAACATGATATGTAATATTAAGCTCAAGTAGTTGGAAAACAAGCTCAAGGAAAACCTAAAGGACAAAAACGAGAGGGATAACTTAGAGATGCTTCTTGAAGCATCCATGAGGGCTTGACATAAATCATTTTTCATCTCATGACAAATTTTGAAGGAATTCTTAGCATTCTTTGTTTTTTTGGCTATTTTGGTGCCAAATTAAGAAAATTGGCTAGTCATAGAAATGCAGCGCCTTGGCGCTGCAGTTTTTCCTCAGGCCTCCAAATGACGAATGGTTTGCAGTTATGGAAGTATCATGGCCTCCCCTCAAAACCCATTTCATCATATTTCTCATAAAGCACCCAAATTTTGAGAAAAAAGGAGAAAAAGGGGTCAAAAATTAGCGTTCTGCCCCTCTTTTTGACAAGCATTTTGCTTTTGGAGACACCTTGGGAGAATGAGTTTTTGAAGGCCTTCCCATGTGTAATTTTCATAAATTCAAGGTGTTATGGAAACTAGAGAGGAACATATAGTTGACCATTCTTTCAGATCTCAATTTGGACCTCAATATGCAACCTTAAAGTGGGCTCAAATTTGACATTGTGCTTTTGCAAATTTCTATGTTTTTCATTTAAATTTCACTGTGTAATTTCCTAGTTTTCAGTTTGACTTGGTCAACGTAAAAACTCATGATGTAATTGCACCAGTTCGAGGTTATATTATGTAATCATGAATAAATATACATGATATGTTGTTTTTATGTTTAATTATACCTCATAAAGGAAGCAAAATTCAAAACAAAGACTAAGAGAAGAGTTTGTGTTTGACCTTCTCACTCTCACCTATTGGTTGAGAGAATCTTGAAAATAGTTCCACCACCTAGGCATTTGAATCCTAAATGTGGGAAAGTGGTTCATTTGAGTCTATATGTATAATTTCATATTCAGAGAGAAGGGTTTGAATTTTGTGGAGAAGTCTTGTATGTTTATGTTCTCTTTAGCTAATACAGGAGTAGTTGCAGCTATATTTTAGGAACTCTAGTTCAGTGAGTATATGGTGTTTGATTTCTCTTTCTATTAGTTTCTAATGGATAAATCATCTCTCTTTAGAATTTTATCTTCTTCCTATGAAAATTCCTTGCAGTTATATAGACAGGAATCTTGAATTTAAGCTATGTTTATGTGGAATTCATACTTGCATTTCCTTTCTTCTAAAACTATTGAATTCATGCTTTCACATGCTCGTTAGTTTCTTTTAAGTTCACAAATCTATAATACATTGACAAAAACTCCAATTGCACCATAACGCAGTAATATATAGCTCCTATTTATACTTGTCTCTACATACTTGAAGCCTAGACCTAATTACCTGCTTGAAACCCTAGTTCGGCAAATCTAAAAAACCTAAATTCACAAGAACTCAAAAAAAACTTATATATCTAACCTAAAACCTGTCTCTTTACATATATTCATTGAAAAATCCTTTGAGGGATCCCTCTTTGGATTATTAGGGCTAGTTACTGAGCTGAGAGTGGTTTGAGGTTACCTCTTTCGATCTCCTCCTCAGGCTAGGAAATTGTAGAGGATGACAAAAAAGGCCATTGGATTATCAACACATGCCTTTCTTGTGCAAGTGGTGCCATGAATACAGGCACTTGTTCAAGGAATTCCCTCTAAATCAATTAGAGGCTACGGATTCCTTAAAATCCAAAGACCCAAGACACCCAAGGTTTTAAGGAAGTTGAAAAAAAGAAAAGGAATGTGAAAGCCCCCTCTGCTTCTATGCACCCACAATAGAAGAAAGGGATGAACCAAAATAATCGCTTTGAAACCCTAGCATAGGAGGAAGAGAGTATCAATGAATCCAGTGGCCTGACTAGCCAAGAAATCCCTAAGATTCAACTCAAGGGTGGACAAAAAATTAAGAAAAAAGTTGAAGAGGATCCCTAAGATAAAGAATCCCAGGTATGTAGGTGGAACAAGCTAATATGGAAATCGATGGCTCGAAAGAAGAACTTAGCACAAAAGAACAAGTTATGAGAAGATTTCTAAATGAATGGAGAAACTTAGATGAGTGATTAATCCCTGAAGATCAAAAGCAACTATACCGAGAAACCTTCCAGTGATTCCAAGCTAGGAAATGATCTATAACAATTGATCAGTGAGATAATTTGGGATCTTAGCATGGACTGGGAGTGGAATCGACTACATCAGGGAACGGAGGCAACAAAAGAGGACGAAAGAACTTGCAAGAATCCATACAAATGGTGGGAGATTTGTTGGTCAATTTGGGAAGGATGATGTCATTGTCGGTGGGTTTCAACCATCTTAATAAACCCTCTCAATGATCATTACATCCTAGAATGTAAGAGGACTCAAAATTAGAGGCAAGCAATAGTATTTGAAAGACCAAGTCCGAAAATATCACCCGAGTATCATGATTATTCAAGAAACTAAAATCTCAAAACATAGGTTGAAAGAGATTATCAGGAGCCTAAAAATTCAATACGAAGTGATGTCCCAATATTCCAATGGTAGTGATAGAAAGTTAGTTATCCTATGGAATCCATCAGAGGTGATATTTGAAGATTGGGTCAGCCTTCCTAGGATTTTATCAAGTAAAATATGCCACATTGGGACCAAAGATTGGGCTTTACTGACTAGGGTATATGGGCCTCACATTCCAGGAGAAAAAGGGGTTTTCCTTCAAAACTTAGGAAAACTCAAAAGGTTATATGAGGAGGAAATTTTGATTGTTGGTGGCGATTTCAATTTAATCGTGTCGTTAAATGAAAAAAAGGGATGGCTTTGTCATATGGATGAAGAATCATATGGAAGCATTCTAAGAAACAATTATCGAATTGCAACTCATGGATATGCCTACAATCAATGGAGTATTCACCTGGAATAATAGATGTGGGGGACCTCATCAGGTAGCATCACACCTTGATTGATTTCTTGTTTCTAAATAGGTAATAAGGCGAGATATTTTATTATAACCATCCATTCTTCTGGGAATGGGATTAGACATTGGTCGATCAGGATAGAGATTGCTCTAAAAACGGTCCCAAAAACTAACCTTTTCACTTTCAATATTTCTGGTTATGAGATCTACTATTTATGAAAAAAATTGATATCTGTTGGAAAGGAAGAGCTTAAAGATCTTAAGTTTTAGACTAAGTGATGGAATCAGGAAGAGTTTGGTAGGAACCAGAAAGATCAAATAAAAATTCCAAGATAGAATGCAAGAAGTTCAATAGACAATCATTTTAGAAGGTAGATCAGAAAGCCTAGTAGAGGTTGAAGGCTACTTGATAAATCAGCTAGGAGAAAGAAGGAAATAATAAGAAATTTTGTGGAAACAAATGTCAAGAACACAATGGCTTAGAGAAGGAGAGAGAAACATAAGGTTCTTCCACAAAGTGTTACCGAGAATAGTGTCCACTCAGATGTTGCTATTCCCACTAAGACTGATAGCTATCTTAGAAGTAAACAAGTAAAGTCTACTTTCGTTTTCCTTTATGAAAATAGACAAGAGGGGAAACAAAGGATACTAGCCTTAGTCTTGCGCTTGATTTCCTCTCCTTCCTGATAGAGCTTTTCCGCTTCTTCTTTGTCTTCCCAGCTTCAAAGAGCACCTGTGGTATCACAACAACATACTACTATTGAAGAACAAATATCTATATTCATAAATAACACAGGACCAGATGTGTGTTAACCATACAAATGCATATATAAGTAAACATACAATACTATGGAGGAAAACTTGGATAATTTTATTAATATGAAAAGTAGCAAGAGGATTACAACCATATGTTATGACCCAGCATCATCCTCCAACAAGAAAGCCCTTCTTCACCTCAAGTAAAGCTTAGATCACCCAACACTATGAATGTACACCAGAAAACCAACAACACTTCTCTATAAGATACAAAATTACAGCGTCCAACCTCTGGATCTCTGGGATGAGAGATCCATAATAGATTTTTGCAAAGGTGTGAGTCAGCTCTAGATTTTTGATTAGTGTACTCTCTCTGATAGTTCTTGGTTCCACTTGGAGATTGCATTGATCTCTTACTCATCCTTGAGTGAATTCTAAGAGGCAAGTGTCATATGACAAGTTTCTAGAAGATTCCTTGATCATCCACTTAGAAAATTGTCTCTTCCACTTGTCTATTCTCGTCCATCGCACCCTGTAGAAGGAATTTTCAGTATGCATCGCACCTCCCATGTGTATTAGGTGCGATGCACCACACCCTCTGCACTGGGCATTCAGTATGGTCCAGTTTTGACCGTTTCTGAGCAGTTTTTAGTGGAGAACTTCTGGGAGATGATGTAATTAGCTGACCTTGTTCCTTTAG
>APFE030291074.1:0-19365 GCA_000404065.3 Pinus taeda | reverse complement strand
CTTTCAATGTTGAAGGAAATAGTTTGAGTTTTTGAGAGTCTTCCAGATAATCATAAGTTCGACACACGACCTCAAACTCAAATAGAAATGTTTCGGGGTCCTCATTTCTTAACCCATGGAAGTTGGGGAGGACATATGGCGAGAGGTTTTTCATTGTGGCTCAGGAGTCCTCATCGACTATAGGAAATCCGAATGAGTTATCCCCATCCCTATTTCCTCCAATGTTACCTCTACCTCCTCCATTATTTCCTCCTCCTCCTCTACCTCTACCAAATCCGATTGCTCCTTCTTCTGTCATGGTAGTTTCCTCAGAGACTTCAGAGTCCTCTGGTTCCTCTACCAAGGGTGAATGAGGAGGAATTTCTCCCTCTTCTTCCTCAGATGATTCTACTTCTTCAATTACAATTTGTCTCCCTGTAGAAGGAAGGAAAGGATTTCTTCCTAATTTAGATTCGATGGATGGTGTGGGAGAGTCAACTACTGCCTCTTGAATTCCAGGAATTCTAGGGCTAGGAGTGTGAGTTGGAGATGATTGAGGTGTCTCTTGTCTTATTCCTTGAAGTAGATGGAGTTGTAAAAATCGAACTCTTGGCTCTAGCTAAAAACCTTCCCCTAGAATCTCTTGCTCTATGCATGTCATTTTTATTTTTCTTCAAGTTGGATTAATAATTCTCTTTCTGATCTTCCAGGTCACTCTAGGTGCAAGAAGAGAGCATACTCAAGAAACTATTAAACTAATAACTTTCTCTTTTCTGATCCTCCAGATCACACTAAGCGCAAGAGGAGAGCATACTTTGAGAAGTTATCAATTTTCCTTCTTTGAAATTTTCTTGTTTTTATATATATATATTTTTTAGAAATTGGCTACCTAATTTCACTTCCCCGGCAACGACGCCAAAATGTTTGGTCAATTTAGTGTGATCTAAATTGCTATTTAAGATGTCAACCCGGGGTTCGTAAACTGACGAAGTGAAGTGTACTATATGTACTAGATAATCATTTCCTTAGTCTTTTGTCGTTTTAAGCTTTTTAGTTTGTTTTTGGATTTATTTTTCCTTAATGTGTGATGGTGAGGATGAAAGTGAAGTATGGAGTGTAGACGGCGATGGTTTCTAAACTTGAAAGTGCTTCAAAAGAAAGCTTTAAAATAATCTAAAACGAAATCAATTCTTAAGAGGAAATAAATGCATCAAATAGTAAACTAATGACAATGGCCCAGTATCCTTGCTGTCGAAATGAAAAGAAAGAAAAAACCGAAAAACAACTCAAACTTAAAGAAAAGCAACTAATTCACACTACTTTAACTTTTCAGATCCTTTACCCTTCGGCTCAATCTACCTGGTGGGAAGTAATCATGAACAAGTTAAGCAATATGATATCTAAATGGCAAGAAAGTAAATTGCATAAAAGAAACTAATCACACTACTTGAATTCTTCAAATCCTTTACCCTTCAGCTCAATCTACCTTGGGGAAGTAATCGTGAACATGTCAAGCAATATGATATCTAAATGACAAGAAAGTAAATTGCATAAAAGAAACTAATCACACTACTTGAACTCTTCTAGTCCTTTACCATTCAGCTCAATCTACCTTGTGGAAAGCAATCATGAGTAAGCAATATGATAACTAAATCACACTACGGTTAGTAATATTTTGATCTCTTGCTGATATAGTCACTTGACCATAGAAAGAAACCATAAATTGGTGAGCAGTATGATATCTGAAAGCAGAAAAATAAATAAGCAAATCACAACTTGAAAAGGACAATGCTGAATTTAAAGTTCAGAAAATGAAAGTTAGCAGGAAGGACAAGATGATCTCATATGCCAAAAGTTATCAAAAAGATGAAAAATTGCCCGGGCTGCCTAAGAAAACCTGCAGAAAAGCACTGATCAGTTTACAGCTCTAAGAAAACAAAGGTGAAAATATAAACAGCAGAAGCATCAAACAGTATATTATGTACAAACTAATGAGAAAAACAAAAACATAATAAAGCTAAATAAAAACTTTACAAGGCTTCAGCGTGTAGGGACCCTCTGCCACTTCAGCCAATCAACAAATAATCACACGGCTGAAATCAGAAAAGTCTTCTCATGTATTAAAACAGCAACATATAAAACAGTCGGGTGATAAGATAACCAGCAGTGCGGAATTACATAAACAGTTCAGAATTCATACATCTCCAAAAAGCTCCTTCACAGCGTTCAACGACGCATTATTTATAATGCCAAAATACTAAAGCTAACTAACAGCTTCTACGCTATTAACTGCGTTGCTAAAGACACGTAGATCTCTTCAGCCGAGATCTAGTGTAACTGTCATCATGTTTCTTAAATCTTCAGAGTGGTTGGCTGTTAGATTCAGGTCTCAGGAATGATCTCTAGGTGTGTTGGTGCCTTCGTGAGCTGAGGATTGTGCCACGTATCATTCACGTGCGAAAAACACTGATGTGCCATCGCTGAACTCTTTGGCTGGCCTTGTCTTTGACTTTGGTTGACCGCGGCCTCTCATGGATGATTTGGCCGATTTGAAGGGACACGTTCCATGTATCCGCCACCTGGAGCTTGCCCATGTAGCTCGTTTCTTCATAGGACACCTGGAGCACAACTTTTAACAAAATAGCTGCGAAATCCTAGGCTGGCTGCGGAAACTGACAAGTTTCCGTAGCTGTATGAACAAAAAAAACTAAACCAAACAACAGTCATAAGTATAGTCAGAAAACCATATAAACAGTCCTTTTTAGACTATAATGCAATGATTTAACAACTGGGTGACTGAAGTGAGTGGAGAAAGAAGGCTAAGAGGGTGTATAGGAAGGTGCAGGTTTGAGGCTAAACAAGTGGTTTATTAGGTAATTTCTCATAGTGAATGAAATTTTACTAGGTCAAAATTGGCTTTACATGGTATACTTCGATCCATCTAGTAAATTAGGCTAGATGATCAATTTTTTGGTGATAATATATTGCCCCCCAACGTATGTGTTTGGAAAAAAAAAGTATGACCTAAGTATGTTGTAAAGACACAATCACTTAAACAACATAGGGGAGTCAAGGAGAGAGAAAGAGACCAATGAAGTTGAAGCTAAGACAAGATAGTGACAGAGGGGGTGAGACTAATGCAAGTCTCCTTTTATGTTGTGGTACTGGACCTCAATGAGGCGTGGGAAGCATACCCATACCCGCTGAGATAACTTAGTACAAAAATAATGGTTCACCCATAAATATGAAACTCAACAATAAAGTACATGCTGAATGGTACATGACATGTTGGCATAATAGAGCCAACAAATAATACAATGTGTCCTATATACGTAATGCACTTGGTAAAAACATGAGCTAGGAATGAATACAATAATATCTAAGTACATGAGATACAAATCCCCTTCCGTCCAAAAATGGGTGGAAGGGAGGGTAGAACAACCAGAGAAGTCTTGTCAAACAAGGAAAGGCTCTACAAAATTGATTGGATCATCTCGAGGAGATGTGCATGCTATGAACACTGTGATTGGTAGGAACTAATCCATCAACTTTGTGGCACTGCATCTAAGGGTATATAATAGTAGGTATGCATTCGGGCATGTCAGGGGATACCTAAAGGGCCACCCCCTCATGAGGTCTAGAAACATCTCACACACACCCGGGAATCACTGGGATAATCTATTGCATCACTGGTCCATCAAGTGTATGGATCACGAACATGAAGCGATCAAGTCATAGGGAAATAATGAGACCCTATGCTTAATCCAAGGCGTCGAACAAGAACTAAAGTTGGAATCGAGATACACCACCCTCTAGGTCATTCTTCTGGAATAAATGAGCTGTTGTCAACAAAATATGACCCTCGATAGATGAGGCAATGAGGATCCACAACTAAATCACGAGGGAAAATAGTAATGTGGCTGATGGAATGACACTAGGGATAATGGGGGAAAGTGGGACTGGCGAACAAATAGATGACTACCCTTGTTAGAGCATACAGTGCATGGTTGACCTGGCAGCAACTGACTCAACTCTGGAGGGGATGGGCACAGTATGACTGGAGGCCAACATGGGTAACACAGGATCAACAATATGAAAATATGGATGGAATATTGTGACATGAGATGACGATACATGAAATAGACTCCAAGAATGCAAGGGTGTCTCATCGTGGATGCTCTGAACAAGGGTGATGCGATGACACTGCAACACAGGCTAGGTCCGATGGGGACCATCGGAACATGAGTAAATGATGGTTATTCATGATGAAAATCAACATATGGTATGAAAAGTCTTAATAGGAGGTGGACCTCAAAGTAAAAGTGTCGCTTTATGATGAAATTCAATTTTGGCAGATGACAATATGACCTTCTTGGAAAAATGGTTTCTACGTGAAGTGTCAAATCATCAAAAATGGAGAAAGACCCATTTTAGAGCTTGGTGACAACTTTCCAATAGTGCTGACAGTTCGTCAAACTGAGACACAGCCAAGTCCCAATGGGCGATAGAAAAATTGGTGATTTTTCTATAAAAAGGGTGTTTTCCCTCCAATTTGGATTCATTTTCTAAGTGAGTCGTGGTGAATTTGGAAAGGAGGAAAATGCCCTAAATCTTGTGGAGAACATAGCAGATAAACCGACTATTGGAATCGGGATCGACGAATTTTAGGCAAGTGGCCTTATGTGTCTAAATATGGCCTTAATGCTTCTTGGAACGATGGTTCCTAGTGAAGAATTAAGGGAAGAGGAAAATGAGAATGAACTACTAAAGGAGGTCTAGAATCATCCTCACCCACTAATTCAAACATGGGGACTAGGTGGTAAAGGAGTAGAACATTTGAAGATATGCTATCAAACGTCTACGATATACGATGTGCATATGGCTACTCAGAGAGGTTGATAGGACAAACTATCCAAGGAATGGGAGGATGATCAACCATACCTAGATCTAGTGGGATCTAGGCCAAGACTTAACTGAGAACATGGATAGGGAAAAACCATCATGCCACCAAGCATCGGATATTGATCTGGTATGTGAAGGTGGGAATGATGCCCCTAGTAGAAGGAGTTTGTGGAGCACCATTATGTTCTGAGTGCTCAAAAAAGGAATTCAAGCATCTCGACCCAACTTGGCACAAGATCCTCCAAAGGGATGTATGGGCTTATGTGCCCCCCAACCTACTATGGGTGTACCAGATGTATTTAGAGCTGTGAGCTCCAAACACTTATATGATACATAATATGATTATGCATTTTATATGATGATGATGGTTCGCCATTTGTTTGGTTATCTTCTATGGTATACATGTGATAAATGCCAATCTAGAATGTTGTTTGTAATGGTATCTACATAGTGATTTTAGGCTCTAGGCACATGACTGAAAGTAATGGTTTCAAATTCATGTACTAGTAGCTTCACACATAGATATTTTCTAAATAGGACTTGGTTATGCACATGATACAGACCATCCAATTGCATGACAAGTAGCAAGGAATCTAAATGAACATGAAGATGAAGGATGTGATGAGCAAGGGCATTGACTAACAAACCTATCATTCCATCATATTCGGCCTAATTATTGGTTGCAGATCCAATGCACGCACCATTGGAAAGGACTAACGTATGTAAGGGGGTAAAAATAGCCCACGTTATGGAGGCTAGATTGTGGGAGAAGCAAATTGCACCGCCGACATGACCGATATATGGTGTGGATGATGGATCCATCTAAGAGGTGCAAAAGACAATCGATGAGATGATGCAATCTACCTAACTCCATGGCAGAAATAAACACATGCAAATCAAAGGGATGTGTTGTGAGCAACATTTTTGGAGGTAGAGTGCATTGGGAGAATTAGGAAGGAGATGGCCTTTGAAATACTCATGAAGGAATGCCCCCTTACTCAAGTGTAGGGGTAAGGATGGGTAGACATAGCTTCCATGGTTTCCTCATCAAGCTGGGAGATGGCCAGATGGGAGGAATACTGTCTACATGATGCGGCAGCATTACCTCATGAATCATCCTTTTCACATATGCATCGTCTTGAATGGTAGATGACAGACTGCTAGACAGTGTTGAAAATGGCAACAAGAAATGCTAAAAATAGAATTTCTATAAATAGAATTTCAGGATATACTCTAACTCTGTTGGAAATAGAAAAAAATAGAAATGCTAAAAATAACATTTCTATAAATACCATTTCAGGATAGATTCCAATTTTAATTAGTCCCTGAATTAAAATTGAGATTTAAAATTCGAATTTAGTCTCACTAGCTGTTTGAAAATTAATTAATTAATTCATCTTGAGTTAATTAGTTGGAGAAAATCAAACATGAAGTCTTTGTGAAGACATGCAATAGTTATCCTTTTGATTGAGGAAGTTATCTCTTAATTAAGGAGATAAGGATGAGTTGTATTTGAGTTGTAATTAGTTAGCTCAGTTAACTGAGTTAAGTCCAGTTAAATTAGTTCTAAACAGTTGGAAGAACTAATTATGAGTTTAGTCAATTAATGCATGAATGCATGCAACTAGTGTTCTCCAGATAATTGAATATTCTCTCATAAATAACCAATGCATGTCAGTTCAGAGAAAGACCCAGTTGAGATTAAAGACAGGGACATTGTACTATCAGTTGGAGGATTTTTCCTATATAGGAAACTCATCCATGCAGAAGGAATTAACTCCTTCAGGATTGTTGATGAGCCCCAAAAATGGGTAATTATATGGGCTCATTTTGCCTCTTATTTCAAATTAATTCACCATTCTCATTAGTTTATTGCGTGTTTTTTAATATATTTATGCTAATAGAGTGAATTGGGTTATTCATTTTGCCATGTAGTCTAATGTGTGCTTTATGCATATTTTTTGGTCAATTTTGGACAAAGTCAAGGGATTTATGAGCAAATGGTAGCCAAAACTTGAGAAAAATAGGGAAGAGGATTTGTAGGGGGGTGTTTCCTTCATTTATGACCCATTTCCTTGAATCATCCATCAAAAACTCGAAGCGCGAAGGTCCATATTGATGCATCCAAGGGATAGTCGAGTAAGTAAAGAAGGACTGTTGTTTATCTCTAGTTTTGGGAAGCCCGGTTCCTTGATATTAGGAGGACCGTTGGAGGACTCCATTTGTATAAATAAGGGGGCTTCAAGCCTCAGTAGTTTAACCAATCATTAATATAATTTTCGCACTTTTGTGCAGCACCTGTTCAGCTTATTTTTGAGTTCCTTTTTTAGAACAGTTTATGTAACGTGACTGATATTTTTGATAATGAAGACGAAACAGCTTTTGAGCCAGCACTGATCTCTTTCAGAGGGCTGAAGCTCTTGGGTTAAGGCCAAACCCAAGCTTCCCAACACCTCCTACCTTGTACTTATATGTTTTTGCTTCAGTTCATGAGTTAATTTCTGTTACATAGATTCATTTTGCTTTGTTAGATTAAGTTGCTTTTAACGGTTCGCATAGCTGTTTTATGTTTCAGTTTCTCAAGTAGATGACTACAGTGATAGAATAGGATTCAAAAAGGCGAACAGCAGGCCCTAATCTCCTTTCTCCATTGCTAGGACTATGATTTAAGGTCAAGGCACTATTGCTGCCACCAAAAATATAGTTTTGCTCTTCCATGCAACTGTTGGTGTGATGACTTGATTTGGAAAGATTGATATGTTGATTTAGATTCAATTGCCTAGATAATTTCTTGTTCTTTTCCAATAGATCTCTTTGTATGATTTTTTGTTCAAAGGTTACTATTCAACATTTTCTGTTTGTAAGTTAGAAATTAGTTCAAGCTAGAGAAATTTATGTTTTCATAGTATAGTTAGTTCTTTCTTTTATCAGTTTTTGTAAGTAGATGTGCAGATCTCTTGCAGGACACCTCAACCCACCATACATCCATAAAACAGCTAGCACCAACTCACTTCTCATAGATTTCCCAAGTCATTCGCAATATTTTGCCAATCTGCCCTAATTTCTGTGTTTTTCTCCATAAGCTTTCCTCTTGTCATTTGAACAAATCCAACTGTCATGTTCGTTCTTGATCTTCCTTGACAAGTTCTAGGCACCTCAACACCTTCATCTAGCCTTGAGTTACCCTTTTCCATCATTCTTCCACCTTCAAAACTCCGAAAATAGCTCTCGGCCTCCTCCTATAGATCCTCCTGTAGATCCCCTGCAGCCTCCTATAGAATTTCCTGTGAGTGATTTTTCAAAGTCCGATTGCTATGAAAGTCTTCAGAAGGGTACTATGGGCTTCTTAGGACCTCTCCACACCTCCCTCCACTTCTGCAAAAGCCAAATCCATCTTCCTTCGCCACCAAACCTCTGCACAACCACAACCAAATAAATCACAAGCATAATAATTTCACATAAAAACACTCAAAAGCACAAAAAGATGTTTTCTTCTCATTCCTTTTCAGAAGTAGCTTGAATAAATGTAATTTACCTTTTTAGTAGTCAATGGCACTCATTTCATCAGTTTTCATCTCTTTTCTTGCAAAAGTAGGGTTAGTGGGTAAATTAGGGTTTGCTAGGATTTACATTACATTTCAGTTTTCCTTCTCTTTCTGCAAATTGAATAGCCTCTGGACGTCAGATTGCTTTCGTCACAGATAAAAGTTTTTGAGAATTCATTGAAGTTGTTTTATGCACCTAGTGATCTTGTGGTGGTGACCAAGTGATATCTAGTAAGTAAGATCTAGTACTTGTGTATTACAGCATCTCCTCTTCCAAGTCTATGTTATGAACTACAGAGTGGATAAAAGTAAAGTAGGAATCCCCAGGTGTTGCAGCATTATTGCTGCAATACTGGTGCTCACCATCTTTTTGGTGATCTAGCTTGAGAAGCATCAAAGTATGTTGTGATTACTAATTTCTTCTATTTTCTACTGCAACATTCTACTAAGTGGTTTATTTCAGCTAAAGTATAGTAGTTGTTTCATTTCAGTTTGTAATTTCAATTCTACAAAAGTAGATTAGGCATATAACACATATTTCATTAAATTTGGAAGTATTCTATTACAAGGCCTTCAACAACATTCATTCTTTTGTAAATCTCCATATTAACTTAATTCAATATAAAAATAATTTTAGTAATTTCAAACCAAGTAGAGATCACGAATAGGTCAAACACGGAGTTTTTATTTACTATAGTATCAATACACAATAGGGGTGTGGAATCAAACTCTTAGAAGCAATTGATTTAAGCTAAATCATATTAGTATGTCTAATATTCAATAAAGATATTATAATTATGCATAACATACTAGATTCCTCGATGTTTGAATTTTGTGTCTAATGACTCTAACCCCCTTTCCCACAACCTACGAGGGATTTATTGATTGAATGATGGCGATGTGAGGATGTTAGTGCAAATGAAAAGGATGTGTGTCCCTTGCGTTGCATTGAAACTATTCTACAAAAAAATTAGTAAAATGTTTTTGTGCTCAATTTCCTACGGTCGCTTCATGCCTTTATGAAGCACTAATGAGGGGGTGATCATTCATCTTCATAGCATCTAGGCATCCATTATAAAAGTTAGGCATTGTTGATTTAGGTATTTTAAGAAGGTTAGGCACCTTTGATCTATCTCCACTAAAAATCCAAGTACATCAAATGAGAGTTCGTAAATGGGTATTCAAGTCATTCCATTGTGATGGACAATGTAACAAATTGAAGTAAACAAGAATTAGTGGTCTTCTTGTAAGTAGTGGAGGCAAGGGTTTTCAAAGATTAATAAAGTTGATGGTAGTGTGTATATTGATATCTCCTTGCAAACATTGTCAAAACCAATAATAGTCTCAATGTATGTAAATAATAGTCTCAATTGTATGGAAAACCATGATTGACCATTACTTTCACTAAGAGGAGAAAATGATAAGAACTTTTAATGGGGAAGAAATAATTGTGAAACATAACTCATGAATTTTAGTTGAAATTTATACAAGTCCTCATGTTCTTTAATTATTAAATACTTAATGTAAATACAAATAAATTATCGTTAAGATATTGATTTTGAAGATTAAATATGTATTAAAAGGCATTCATCTATGACACTTGATTTTTGATATACTCTGAATAAACCACTTAAAGTTCATTATCAATTAATCCTAATTATTTTTGTAAAAGATATATCTTTACTTATGTTAAGAGCTTTATTTCAAAAACAAAAATTACATTTATAAACTTATATCAATACATATAAGTAAATGGAATTGAATAAATAGCTTATAAGTCTTGTTGGATTCTATGAGATTATTTTAAGTACAAATAGTTTCTTTAAGAATTGAAATTTACAAAATGTTTATCTTGATGGGAAAATCATGTCATATGGTGCAAAAAGATTAAAGACATTCATTTATGGCTCATCTGTTGAATGAGCTTAAATAGTCTACTTAATGCTCATTGTGAATTCATTAATCCATGTTTTATTAGAAAATGCATTTTTTACATGGATTTTTATTCTAGAAATAACAATGTCACATTTATACATTCATATTAAACCACATGATAAATAAAAATCAATTAATGGTTTCTTGACTTATTGACTTATATGACATGATTACATATAGAGATAATTGATTTACGAATGCCTGGTTAGAAAAAGTTGTCAATTCAAAATAAAATAAATTAGTTAGAACTCATCAAAGTTTGATTTTAAATTATAAATTTTCTAAAAATATATATTTTTACTTACATTAAGAACTTTATTTCAAAAACAAATTGCATGTATACATACATATATACTAAATAGAATTTAATACATACTTGTCTTATTGTCTTCTGTCAGATTATTCAATTACAAATAATTTATTTAAGAATTGAAATTTACCAAATGTTAGGGGTGGGAAAATCAAATGTCCTATGTTGCAGAGACTTTAATTACATTTATTTATGGCATGTATCTTGAATGAACTTGAACAATCTACTTAACATTCATTACCAATTAATTATTCTATATGTTGTTAGGAAAAACATTTAATTTTACATGGAATTTATTTCAAAAAAAATGTCACATTTATACATTTATATTAAACCTCATGATAGAAAAATAAAAGTCGATAAATGCTTTTGTATAGATCACTTAGAATTCATTATCAATTAGTTATATATATATATATATATATATATATATATATATATATATATATATCACTTAGAATTCATAATCAATTATTTATATATATAGATCACTTAGAATTCATTATCAATTATTTATATATATTAAGAGCTACATTTCAAAAATACATCACATTTATAAACTTCTATCAATGCATATAACCAAATAGATTTCTTCAAGTCCTAGTGGATTCTATGAAATTATTTAAACCACAAATAAACTATTTAAGAATTGAAAATGAGAAAATGTTAATATGGATGGGAAAATCAATGCCTTATGGTGCAAAAAATTTAGATACAACCATTTTTGACCCACCTCTTTAATGAGTCTAGATGATCCACTTAACACATTGTTAATTAATTATTCCATGTTTTATTAAGAAGATAATTTTGTTTTACATAAAGTTTTGTTTCAAAACACTACAATATGAAATTAATACTCTTAATAAATTAAGTGATAGGATTATGGATTAAGAATTTCAGTTTATTTAAAATACAAATTTACAAAAAATTAACTTTAAGTAATGAAATTAAATGCTTTAAGTTCAAAGATATAATTCATCCATGATAGTGTCTAACCAAACCTTGATAGTCCACTTAGCAAACATTATCATTAATTATATGTCTTTTTAAGAAATGCAAAATTATTTACAATAGATTTTTATCTCAAAAATTACAAATCATATTTATGCACTCATATTAGTGCATTTTATATGTAAACAATAAATAACTATCTTTGTGCCTTGTCGATTTTCATTGTTATATGATTGCAACTACAACCATTAATTGATTTAAGCATATAAATTTAGGAAAATTATGAATTGAGAAATCCCATATCTTATGCTTCAAAAGGTTCAAATCATTCATCTATGACACATTTCCCATTAGCCTTAATAGTGAATAATGCATTGTGAATAGTGAATAGTGCACATAGCATTTATCAATTAAATTATTATAATTTCTTTAGTAAGAATTACACCTTTGCTTGCAAGGAGTTCTATTTCAAAACTTATATTTCACATTTATATATGATTATTGATGCATATGAGTAAACAGAAATCATTAAAAATAACATGTCTCAATGGTTCATGTAAGATAATTTAAAAGGCAAGCAACAAAGTCATTGCAAAAGAAATTATAAATAATAAGAAATATACATATTAATATAATTGGCAATTCCCATATATTTCAAAAAACATAAAATCATACAAATTGATACAATAAAAACTATATCCAAAATGTATTGAAAATTTGGAATGTACTTTTCAACAAATTTATAAAAGAAATTATCTCCATCCACTACAATGAAGTACATGTTCTTTTGAACATTCGAATGTACTCATATTTTTCTTTGATACAATGAAGTACATGTTCTATTGAACATTCAAATTTACTCATATTTTTCTTTGATACAATGAAGTGTCTTAAGAAAGGGGAATAAAACTTGCATAAGTCAAGTACCTTGCTCTTTTCCTGTATAGGCTTTTATCAAAATGTGGTTTGATCGATATCCAATGAATTGAAAAGTATGCTTTGTTGTATCTATTAACAATACATTTGATTCTTTATAATTATCTCCATATTGGGACCACACATCGGTCAACTTTTTCTCATAAAATTGTCTTGTTCTCCCTGCTTCCAATTTTGTTTGCAAATAACAATGAGACTTGTTCCCTGCAAATTTAAAGTCCTCTATATCAATATTTGACTTTTCAAGTACTTTTCAGATGTACTTGTCAATGACATTGATGTCCATATTGTGACATCATAATTTTTTAAGCAACATTTTAATACTTCTGAATTAAAAAAGCCTTAAAAAATAAGACCTACCACCAAACTATCAATCTAGTTCTCTTTGAATATGAAAATTGTGTTCATCTTTGGTGTATGATTTGAAGAATACTCCTTCCATTTCAAATATCAACATCTTTTGACTTCTAGTAATGCCCATCTGCATCTGCACTGCAACCACATGTATGATATTAAAATATCCACACTTCATTGCTTAAGGACATAAACACCTACCAAATTAAAAATGATGTTAGTATTTATTATGAATTGTTTCATTTATATGCAAAGGGAATTTTACAAGTTAATTGTAATCAAAAATACAAATACAATGGCCCCATTAAAATGAACAAACTAATGATATGTTTAATTTATATATACAACCTAGTACCTTTATTTAATTTGTATGGAATACAGATCTTCTAAGAAAGCGTTGACCCACCAGTAAAATCATTGATTTTAATACTTATGATGATTTCTTCAATTGCAATTGAAAAATATAATTACAATGGTCTAGTGCAAGTAAACAAACTAATTATATATTAACTTCCACATACAATATAATACAACTTTTAAATTTCAAACCTAATTAATTATATGCTAATTTCTAGAGTCTCTACCTTAGTTGCTTTTGGTGTTGCTTTTGGTGCTTCTTTTAGTACAAATTGTATGTTTATTGTTGGTGCTACGTAAAACCTAATATAGTTTTTCAACTTATATGGAATTAAAAAAGTTATAAGAATGCAATGGGTCATCTTTCACATTACTAATTTCTAAGAGGTATAATCTAAGAGGTATAATGATAACTTAAACCACGATTGAAACAAATAATTGTAATGATCTAATTCAAACAAATAGACCAGTTATCTATTAATTGTTACATATAATGTAATCCATTGTAAAAATTTCTATAGCATGGGAAATTTTGATATGAAAATATTAAATGACCATTCAGATCAATAACTGTTATCAACACAATATCTCACCAAAAATAAACAAAATAGAAATATTTTATTTTTAGTAATGACAAACCAAATCAACAATTATTTTATTGGTGTTGTGAAATAAAAGCAATAATTCATGATGTCATACATATAATAGCATGAAATAAACATCGCTCGTCTTAAGGCACTTCTCAATGCAATTTGTGGCTATGTATTCGGTCTTGGCGGTGCTTATAACAACTGACTTATGTTTCTTGCTCATCCATGATATCGAAGCAGAACCTAAAAAGAACCAGCACTGAGGATTGCTCTAGTGATCCTCCACACTGGGTGCCCAGTTAACATTCAAATAATCATGCAGCTTCATATTTCCGACAGTGTATCTCAATCCATGAGAGATTGTGCCCCAAAGATATCTCAGAAGATTCTTGGCACCAATCCAGTGAGGCTCAACCAAATATGAGCTCACCATGCTAACTGCAAAATATATATCCGAACGGAAGTTCACCAAGAACATCAATGCAAATGAGTTTATGAAACTCAGAGGCATTCCCCAAATCTGGTCCGGCATCACCACCATATAACTTCTGAAAGTTAAGATCCTCGAGGTAGTCACGGGCTTGCAGTTTACCATTCCATATTCGGAATCCAACTCCCTCTTACTTCTGCAAGTGAGAAGGTCTGCACATGTTAGAAATAGGTTGTTCTCATAAGGCGTCGGTATGAGAGGTCTATCATCCACAACCTTCAAACAATGGTTTGGATCGCCTTCACTCTTAGTGAATCTCAGCTTCATCTGATAACTATCAATCCTCTCATATCAAACCCGGGGTGATTTGCTTCAAGCCATAGAGGGCTTTCTTCCACCTGCACACATGAGATTCCTGGTCACGAATCTCAAACCTCCTCGAGTTGTTCCAAACCTATGGACCTGCTACATGAGGGGAATGGTCCCCTTGTGAGATTTTCCTTCGGTACATCTCAGACATGTACCTTCATGCTCCTTTTGAATTCAGGCATCCCTGTCAACATCTGACTCATAGACCTCTGGTGCTATGTGTCAACTGACATGGTCCCCAATGGACTTTCTGCAATTTGATACAAATTGCCAACCCTGAACCCACGAGTAAAAGCATCCTTGAAAATTCTATTTTCAAACACATACCTTTCCATTGATGAATGCCACCCTGAAACCTTTGACTTCCATTGCCGAAATGGACACCATGTTCTTGCGATCAGGTACATAAAAGAGATTATGTAAATGAATCGAGTTACCCTCATTCAATTGAGGGGTAACACCCTTTCCGAGATAGGTGGCATCAACTCCAAGTATAATCCCATGAATGTTTCCATCTCTCCAAATTAGAGAGAGAGCACCCTTCTATTCAATGGAGTGCCTTTAAGCACTACAATCAATAAGCCAGATTCCTAAAGAATCTAAAGGAGAGGACCAATACAAGATAACACTTCTTTATCTTATCATAAACAACATTTGATTCTTCATACCTGGGGTTCCTTGGTTTCTCTAAAGAGTCAGTTGTGTCATGTCATTCCTCTGATCGTTGAAGATGTCCCTGGAATGATTGTTATCATCATCAAGCGATGTGTCCCTGCCAGTCGGACACTCCTTTGCATAATGGCTGAACTTATTTCAACCAAGGCATCTACCTTTCCTTCCACCCTTAGATTCAGACTTCCCATTGAAGTGATCTTCAAGTAGGCCATCAGAAACTTCCGCTACGCCATTCTGATAATATTCTTTGCTTCGACTTCACCCTTGGTGAATTAGAAGAGGGATGAGGAATCCATTGATCATTTTGTCATTTCCCAACTGTCTTCGGTGATTGCTCTTTCACTCTTTCTTGGGCTTTGTCTTCACCTCAGCTCTGATACCATGTTAAGTTTTGGGTATGTTCTATTCTAGAACATTTTATTTCAATTTTCACAGTTAGCTCAATATTTTTTCCGGATTAGCAGTCACATCAGCATTAAAGTAAACTACAGATAGAACACAAATATAAATTGCAGAAGACAAGCCAAGACAAAAGGACACAAGATGTGGCGCTAGCCAGGGACAAACCCCAAAGTGGGGAAACCCTTGATCAATTCTTCTTATATGTTCTTCAATAGTTCAGCAGAGAGAGAGAGACAGAGAGGTAGTACATATACAACTGAAGTCAACACTTTGACTTATCTAAATGAGAGCATAGATCATCTCTAAGAAGATGATGCATGAGATCAGTTGAAGACATGTTGCTTCAACTAATTCTCCAATGTGACTCCTTCCCCTATCATCGTGCTGCATCTCGTCATCATGCTGCACCCATCATCACAATGTTGGACCTCATGACTACTGCACTTAATGTTGTATTGTTCTCCCATGTGTCATGGTTGAACCATGTTGTCTATGTTTTTTGTCCCATTGCTTGCTTGTTGTCCCTTTCATGCTTGGTGTACTTGTTGCTAAGTACCATACAGTTGTCCCAATGTTAGTTTGATGTCCCTTACATGTTGATGTATCATTGCATGCTTGGTGTACTTGCTGCTAAGTACCATACAGTTGTCCCAATGTTAGTTTGTTGTCCCTTGCATGCTGTTGCACCATTGCATGCTTGGTGTACTTACTGTTAAATACTATACAACTGTCCCAATGTTAGTTTGTTGTCCCTTGCATACTATTGTACCAATGTGCTATACTTGCAGCACCATGAACTTGCTATATCATACTACTGCACCTCACCATTGTGTTGCCCCTCATTATGCTATGATACACTTCGTCACTATACCCATCATGTTGCAGTGTTCATCATCATGTTGCTGCAATATATCATCATCATGCTGCTTCAATGTATCATCATCACTGTTTTGGGGCTTTTCTATTTGCTGCATTGCTAGATTGGTTAGGGCATTCTAATAGCAGTCTTAGCAGCCTTCAAAATGTGGCCAGAATAGCCCTCCACAACTGTGTCTGCCTTTCTAAGAGGGGAGGAAAGCCTTGACTGCAATGCTCGGTTGTTCCAACCCCTATTCCATCCTTCGGCCTCCTCTTATCTATTGTGGCTTGCTACAGCAAGCTGTCCCTTAGTTGCGGCAGCCCTTCTAGGGGATATTCCTTCACCTAACCACCCCAAAACAATCCCCCTGCCTCTCAACCTCAAGATGTGGGTTGCGGCCTTCTTCAACAGCTCCTCGACCTCCTGGAATAGCCCCCGAACTCCTCATTGTTCTCTTCTAGGCTTGTTGCGGCTAGGGTAGATCCATACCACCCTTAGGACAGCGTATAAGCTTCTTCATAGGCTACGTTAGGGCTTCTCCATAGGGTAGTGTTAGGGCTTCTCAATAGGGCAGCGTTAGGGCTTCTTCATAGGGCAGTGTTATTCCTTAGGATCTCTCCTCCTACTAAAACCCAAAGACAAGTAGAGAGGAAGAGATCCCAAGTGTTTGTAGAAATGACTTGAAGGCCACCTCTATTTATATTAAAACATTGGGCACAAGTGGGGTTTATTTGGTTGTTGGCCGACCTTGACAAATTGTCCCATAACACAAATAAATTCAGATCTCCATGAATACTTATCGGAATCGAATGATCTTTAGATCAATCCTACACCTCTCGATGAGAGGGATCCAAGAAAAATATCAACTACCATTAATAAGATGACCCACATGGAGTTTGGCCCTAGTTTCCAATTTTAACAGCATAAAAACAAACACATAAAAACATTATAGGGTGAAATAAATCTAGCATGTGCTAGAATTATGTTTAGCAAAAATAAAAACATGTTTCCAATGACAATATTGCAAAGAAAATTAAATGTAGCACATGCTAGATTTATTTTTAGTACAGACAAAAGCACATTGCCAATAACAACATTAGAAGGGGAAATAAATTTAAGCATAATAAAAAAAGGAAAAACTCATATCAACATTGGTAGGTGAAAGAAATCTAACATGTGCTAGAAAGTAATAACAACATTAGAAGGGGAAAGAAATTTAAGCATAACAAAAAAAAAAAAAAACTCATATCAACATTGGTAGGTGAAATAAATCTAACATGTGCTAGATTTACTTCTAGCACAAACACAAATATGTTGTCAACAACAACATTAAAGCAAGGTAAAAGAAAATCTATCTAACATGTGTTAGATTTCCTGTTAGCGCAAACACAAGTACATAGCAACAATGTAGAGTGAGAAATCTAGCAAGTGCTAGATTTATGTCTACCACAAATACAAGCACGTTGCCAACAACAACATTGTAGAGTATAAGAAATATAGCCTGTGCTAAAAAAATTTCCAACACAAACACAAGCACATTTCAATTTGAAAGAAATCTAACGCATGTTATATTTCCTTCTAGCACAAACACAAGCACATAACAACATTGTAGGACTAAAGAAGTCTAGTGCATGCTAGATTCATTTCTATCACGAACACAAGCAGATTGCAAGCTGAAGGAAACAAAACACATGCTAGATTCCTTCTAGCCATTGTTTTAAAAAATGACCAAGTCGACTCTGACTCGGCCGAGTCAGACCGAGCCAATGCCTTGCCGGGTCAGCTCGGCGGCCGAAACGGAATGGCGAGTCGAGTTGTTATCGAGCCAGTCATTGATTCGGTCAGCTCGATAACAACTTGGTCGACTCGATAATGACTCGGTCGGCTCGATAACAACTTGGTCGGCTAGCCTCTTTGACAAAAATCCTGAAGCACATTTGTCAAAAGTTGTTCCGCCTCCTACATATCAATGGTTGGGTTGTTGTTTATTACATATTTATAGCCCTAAAGTAATCTATCGTTGTGAGAAAGTTTTGAAAATTACAAGGCTGAAGTATGGTTATCCTAGTGGCATGAATTAGAAAACTGAAACAATGCATTAAGCCATACAATGTTTTTAAAAAGGCAAATGTTCTGGCAATGGACTAATAACTACATATTTACCTCCAATTGTTCTGGAGCTTGACTAGAATTAAATCAAGGGTTTTGAGACTTCATTAGGAGCAGAGAATTGGTATTATTGTTGTTGTAGTCTAGTGATTGTCCTTAGGTTGAGGCAGAAAAGAATCCTAGCAGTGTTGGCTAAGTATGAACTTTGTATTGGACAGTGCACTAGGTGCCATTTTGTTATAATGGATACATTCATGAGCCTACTTTGATCATATGTTGTCTTCTCTCTATATTCTAAAGCTTTGTGTTTGGAAACATGAATGAAAATCTTTAAAATTATGTTTTTTATATTAAAAAAAAAAAAATAAAAAAATATTTAATGTATTTTTTACAACTACCGAGTCATTGAAATCAAACTAGTTGAGTCGATATCAAGTCGAAGTCGAAGTTAACCCTCGTTTGTTTCTGAACCAGAGTCGAAGTCCGAGCTAACCCTCGGCTATTTCTGAACCAGAGTCGAAGTTGGAGCTAACCCTCGGTTGTTTCTGAACCGGAGTCGGAGTTTTAAAACATTGCTTCTAACACAAGCAACCATATTTCCAAAAACATTGCATTGTGAAATAAATCTAGTGCATGCAAAATTTCCTTCTAGCCCAATGATA